>WEKY01049521.1:32323-135188 GCA_013390045.1 Picathartes gymnocephalus
TTTTTTTTTTTTGTAATCCACATCATGACTGCCACAGTAATTTACTTACCAGACAACAAAAATCCCTATGCACTTTTTGTTTGCACTGCTGGAACTTGTGCCAGCCAGGCCATGCTCATTATGTGCCCATAAGATGTGACAAGGAGCGGCTGTAGCTGATGTCAAAGGACTGCAACGAGGGGTGGAGGAATCAATTCTTCATTCCTCAGTAAGAAAGGAAACAGAAGTACTGAGATGGGTTTACACTACTTCTGTTGCTATGGGTTTATGGCACATTGTGATACTATTACCTACAAGCAGGAAATCAGCGGGCTGCTAAAAAATGGCAGCAGAGAAGTGAATAAGCTACCCCTGGTGCTGAAGGACAATGGATTTACTTTGTCCCTAAATTAGTAGGGATCTTATTCTGTGATAAGGTAAATAAACAAATTGCAGGTAAAGTAAATCTACACACATCCGTGTTGAGACAATCTGACTGACGAGGTGTCTGGATGTTGTGTGCATAAGAATCTTTAGCCAAATACTGAATTCTAATTGACTTTCACAAGTCAATTCATACTGGATTTCACAAAGGCAGTTGTCAATGCTCTGTGGTTGAGCAGCTTATTGAATTAGGAGAAAGTCACTCACTATTCTGAGCAGACTGCATTCTGAACGTACAGGTGGAACATCTCAAAAATCCCATCAAATATGACTTAGCAGGGAAAGGATTTATAAAAATTCCATTGTAAATAGAAGCATATTGTTCTGATTTTACTTCCATTGTTCTGTGAAATTAGGATGACTTTTATAAATAATGAACAAATGAATTTTTTGTTTTTTGAACATAAGAAATTATTTTTTCTTTACAAATGGCCTCACAGATTAAATACTGTTTATATATTTTAGAAAGCTGTGGGAGACCTGTGGAGAGTTCTGTTTAAATTACCCCAAGTGATTTATAAATCACTTCTAAATTGTTTAAATCATCTCCAGCTCATAAGATAGGAAACTCTTTTTGTTAGAGAAGCAGCTAACTATGTCTTTTCATACTTGAAATATCTGATGCTTTGAATAATACATGACATTTGAATGCTTATTTTGCACTTGGGGCCCAAATCATCTACTAATCTTTGGGGATATCGGGACTTGGCATCCAGCTCAGCAGCTTGCTTTATGCAGTAACCAGTTCCAAGCAACTTAAAGAGCATCAGCTGTGAGGGTCACTTCTAAATCTTCTGGTCTCCAGAGTTGAATTTCTTAAACAAATACTATAGGTTTACAATAAAATGAAAAATGGATGTTTAAGGAAGCTTTCAAAATGGCTTAGTGAGAAGTAAATTGACTGAGATTGGGTGGAAATGAAACTAGGTGCTACGATGGTATCTTTTTGCTATGGAAGTGTGAGTCTGTTGTTACTCAGGGATGACAGACTTCTTTGTCGTGGAAAAAAGAGATTCCACAGAGCAAAGAGTTTCTAACAGTGCAAACCAGCACCATTCATTTTGCAAGTCAGCACAGCCTTCAATCATGTTTTTCAGTTTCATACTGGGTGCTGTCATTACTGTTTTCTTTTCACTGACTCATCTGCAAAATGTGGAGATCCTGAGCAGTTTATATCAACTAATCCCCCAGGCTAGGGAATACAGCACAAAACAATGCACATCACAGACCCTCTGATCCTTTTATGATACACATCTTTAATATGCATCATTATGGCACCCAAGAAACCTGACTGCAGAGTAGTCATGCATACAGACCACATGGCACTGGTTGCTCCAAAGTGGGCCTGTGAGTATTTCAGGCTGAGTGGGTGGGTGTTTTATTTATCACATGGATATGACAACTCTCTTCATGTAGTAGGTGGATGCAATGACTGCTGTTCCACCACTAACATTTGTTTAATGTAGTCAAAGGAAAAAAATAAAGTGTTTTACATTATTTGTTTTCAAGTATTCCGCTCTGTATCCTGATGGATTCTGAAAGCTATGGTGACTTTTTCAACTGTTTTCTTTGGAGAGGTCTAACAGCACTGTTAACACAGTTGAATTATTTCATCATGTAAGAAATCTCACTCCATTTTCTGCTTTCCACATTCATTCAATTTATTTTCATTGGGCACCAGATTTCTGTCCAGCAAACCAATCACATTCCATATTGATTTGTGGTGAGGCAAAAGGACAAAAGAAAGCAAAAAGAATAGGAAAAAGGTAGTCAAAAAAAGAGAAGTCCTTGACCTCCTTCCTTTCTGTGGCAGCCTGGTTTGGCTGAAAGATAAGTATTGTATTATATATGAAAGTAATTCCTCTAATACAAGCAGTATAAATTTATTTCTATCCCCTCTCAGTGTGGTATTTGTTTACTAGATTTGGATAGTTAACACATTGTGACAGGAGTCATGATTCAGCAGAAAATATTTTCTAGTTGAAAAATCCATGTGACCAATCGCTGGTGAAAACCAAATACAAGCAGAAAGTTTGTTTGCCCACCCTCTCTTAAGTGCCTCACTCCTGATATGCTCCAGGCTCCAATATTCAGACCATGCCTCTATTCAGAATGGTTTGAGCCAGTGCTCTGCCTGTTTTAAACACTGTTAGTACAACGCTCACACTCTGCTAAGGATGAGTGATTTTCAACACTCTTGATACTTAAACGCTCTTCAAAATGAAGGTTCTGATCATATGAGCTCCTGAAATGCTCAGATTGTCACAGCTACTGAGGGCAGCTGCGTTATAACATGTCAGAAACATGTTTAGAACACTTGAGGGCTTGCAACAAGAGCCATTTTTATCAATCTAAGTTTGTAATGTGATAACTGTTCACTGTTGTGTAAGAACTGAAATTGCCAAATATCCTCATTATAATTGCAAGCAACTTACATGCAGAAAGTCTAATGTAGAGAGCAAAAGATCATTTAGGAGAAAGATATTAGGAGCAGTCAGCTCTATACTTTTCATCTTCTGATGCATGTGCTTACATCTGTCTTACCTTGAAATGCTATCCATCAAAACAGGTTTCCAGACAGGATTTCCTAAGGTGTTGATTTATAAATCAGATACAGATTTGCACAAGATCACTCTGACTCAGCTTTGAATCTGACCTAAAAGTATTTCTTGTCAATATGGAAGCAAATTATGGTCGAGCTGTAAAACAACAAAAATATTGCCGAGAAACATTGGTGCTATTCTTGGCAGCAAGATGCTGCTGAATGTCACAAAAACCTGACAGATCAGAAACTGGTGACTAAAAGAAAATAGCAAACAAGTAGCTTAGATAGTTTATAGTTATTAAAATGTATTCTGCCTGAATTGTAAAAAAACAAGGTAGTTTTGACCCTCTCTTTTCACACAGAAGCATGACCAGTACTACAGACCCTACCATCTTCAAAGCATGACAGGTACTAAGACCGACCAAATGAAGTTGCTTTAGCATGCCATAATCTAATTTAAAAGTGAGATTTAAATGTTAATACTCCCTTCCACTCTGAATCATCACCTGGAAATCTGAGTTGTCTTTTTTTATATACTTTTATGTACACTCTGTTTATTTTTACTCTCTATAGAAGGAAAGACAAGAAAGGTGAAGGATTGGTGTGGGGATATCAGCCTAGAATTGGAAATCCTTTGCGTTATCTGGTAATCTGATATGCATTATACGCAAACACTATTGCAGTCAATCAATGCTGAAAAATCTGCAAACATTTAAAAGATGACAGCTTTAATTCCAGTACAAAATATATTCCCAAATGCAGCTCATGTCCAGAAGATATCAAGAAAATAAGTGTTGTGCTTTGTTTTTGGGGTTTTTTTTTGAAATCACATTACATTATTCATAGACTAGCAAAATGGGTGTTTAGGGAGGGGAGGTTGAGTTTTTTTTCCTCAAGGACTGAATAAAACCTCTGAGGATGGCCAAGAAAAACAATAACAACAATTAATCTGAAGTGATTCAAACTCTGGAGAACATTTTATTCTTACTACATCCTCTCCCTTTTGGTACAGTTGGTACAGCTGCTGGCAGAGAAGGTTAGCAGTTTATCGCTATGGACACAGATACAGTAGTTTCAAAGGCCTGGAATATTAACATCCTAAGTCTACCAATCTCCTTATGGATGAAGTAGCAATCTTGAAAAAGATGGACCTGCTGGAGAAAGAAGAGAAAAGGAACTGTTCTTTTATACCCTTACCCCTTTTGTATGAGTTTTCTACCCTCATTATCAAGCAAAGCCCAAACACCTCTGTCACTAAACAGTACATCAGAACAAACCCCATAGCAAATATGTGATGTTCTCACTCATGAAACTGGAATACCAGAATACAAAGAGTGCCTCTCAGATAAACTGGCCAAGTTTATCTGTACAAAGAAAATAAATTTATTACGTTCACATTACACCTTCTGGAATTCTCAGAGCACCATCTGTTTCTAAGCAAACAATTGCAACTCATAAAGCAGTATACCTACAGTGATTTACAGAGAACAGTTCAGACCTTTATCCCCAAGTATGATGACAGAAAATTACATACTCTTCTAAATCGATGCTTCCTAGAGAGTCAGGATCGATGCAGATGTCCTTTTCATTCTTTAGTATTGTATCTATTCTTAAATTGGATTAGATTAAATAATATTAGATTGATAGATAATACAGCGCATATCTTTTATCTCAATTTGACTAAACAACATTTGCAAAGCTCCTAAAGCAATGCTTTTTCATTTGAATCTTCATGTACACAGCTGGATATTCAACTGAATTACTGTTTCCTCTTTGTCCTGCTACTACCTTTGATGAAAGTTATTTAGATGTGTGAAAATGTAAGACTGACATGGAATTAATTCAGAACAAAATTAGGTAGAAAAGTGAGAAATAATATGTAAAGTGTCTCCAATAACCCTTTCTCCTTTTGGTACATAAAAAGGAAAAAACTCTGAGGCACAGAAAGTAAAACAAAGTTCTTTACTGAAAACTGCATTCATCCCTAAAGAATCAGGATAGTATCAAGATTTCACCAGGTCCCTTCTAGTATAACTTTCAGGGCCTTTCTAGTATAACTTTGATACTGCTGCTATAATGACAAGCTTCAGTGTAGAAACAGTACTCTCTTTTCATGCCTGGTAATGTAAATCCAAAAGATGTTGTGTTCTGACTAAGTGTCCTCCTATTTAACGACTTCAGAAACTAACCTACTTCAGTTTGTCCATCAGCAACAGGTGCCTCAGATGCCAGAGATTTTTGTATTGTACATGATGGAAGAAATAATCCAACCAAATACAGATGGTTTGGTTTTATTCTGCAGTGGTAGTTGGCATTTATGTTATCCCTGTTACTATTGTTGTAAGAGATTCTGATTCCGAAAGACAGAATTTCTGAAGACGGTTCCGAATTAAAAATGTTGCTCTAAAGCTATTGTGAAATTAATTTGAACTTGTTCAGTTCTAGTAAGTAAGTTCTGAGAGAATGGTTATGTACAAATACTTGTGATATTTTAGAAGTTACACAAATGTTTTGCCAGTTATAAATCTGAAAATTATTGGATTTCAGGGGGAGGAAATTATGTGGTAAGGTGAGTTAAGTAGCAGTTTCATTTATGGTGTAGTTAAGCTGAGATGTCAGGATTTATGAATGTTGTTGGAAAGCTCTGAATAGTTTTCATAGAAACGATATATTATTGGTGTGCTTTTAAAGTTCAGGCCACTGTCAATTCTTCATTTCTCTCTTTTAATGTAATATTCCAGCCTTTCATTCTTACAACAACTGCCACCAAAGTAAAAATCCATTATTTAGGGCCAAACACTTGTTGGTGTGGTTGTGACTGGAGGAAGAATAAAAAAAAAAATTCACATCAATCACAGGTTGCCAGTATGACTCAAAGGAAGAAGGGCAAAATTATGGGAGGCAAAAAAGTCCCTGAGTCTTTTTCCATATGGGTCTCTCTTGTGGAAGTCTAACAACCCTAAGTTCCAGTGGTTTGGAGAATTATGCCATGCTCAAAAATATGGTTTCAGATATTTAGATTTAGTTCCTATCTCTGCATTTCTCTGTGGACATCTAAATTACAGAGCTATGCAAAGAATTGGACAAATTGTCACAGGGAGCTTGGAGCTGGATCCAGAGCTGTGGCAGAAATGATGCTTAATCCGGTCCTACTTTGAACACCTAATTCTTTTGTGCCCTCTAACAAACAGAAGTTACCCCCAGCAAGATTTTTTGTTAGTCCCTTGATATCAGCAGGCTTTGGGATACCCCAGCCATTGCCTTCTCTTCTGAAATAGGATTTCTTCCACAAATTGCTGGGGAAGTTGTCAAGTGCTGTTATTTCTCTACATGATCTCAATACTAAGCTACAAAAGAGGATGCACCATTAACTGGCTAAATGGAACTTAGATCCTTTCAGGCTAGTAGGATAAATTATTTTTAACCGTAGACACTAAAGCCTGCCTATGAATCTAACAATATCATTTAAAAATACCTTTTTGATATTTGTAGCTTAAGCAGGATAGTTTAATAGCAGTTTTAGATGATAATTGCAAAGTTATAGTCAAGGTTAAAATTACTACAAGAACAGATGTCCTAAGGGTGTAACAGACTTTTGATTCCAGTGTGATCCAAAAAAGGGTGAAGGTGTGAAGCTAAAAGGCAACTGGAGAAGTTTGGGAAGGAAAACAGGGAAGCAGTCACCAATCTTTACAGAACCTGTTAAGCAATAATCAGCAGGAGTTCAAATAACATGCTCTCCCAAATGATTTGTTCATTTACAGCCTCAGAGATTTAAAACTGCAACCCACAACTGCTGCATTCATGCTCAACATGTACTTTTCAATAGTGTTTTAGTACTGGCATATTTCTAATATCAGTTGACAAGTAGATTCACGTGAGATAGAGTTGGAAAGAGCATCTTTCCCTTGCTGAAGAGTTCAACACTTTTAAATGTAACTGTTTAAAGCTGAAAGGTAAAGGGTAGCTGAGGTTATTGAAGAAACCTGCTGTCTTTTTCCCCACAGGGTAACATTCAAACATGACAACCAGAGCATCAGCTTCTAGTTCAAATCTTTTGGGGAGTGGCATTTGCTCAAAACTTGAAGGAATAGAGAATAATGACAAAAAAAAGACCCCTAAATTTACATGCAATACGGCAACTAAAATTTGAAAGATTCATAACTTGAAAAATGAAATGTTCTGATGCACACACCAACTACAGTTAAAATACTTGGAGCAATTTAACAGATACGTTTGGACATTTAGATTCTATCTGACCTGTTTCTTATCAGTGTTAAAATACTTAATGAAAAACCCAATGTCATGGGTTGAAAAGTAATTTTTCTCTGCAGGAACTTCAGGCCTGAGAGAACCAATTAGCTTGGTAGTTCTAAGATGGACACTCTGTTTAGCCACTTAAGAAGCTGAGTACGGCTCTGTGATCACATTTAAGGAAGGAGAAGTCCGGGAATCTCCCTCTTGCTTCCGGCTTCCAAACAGGTAACAGGGGGCCCGCACGGCCCAGCGGGGCCGGCTCGGGCCAGGGCCAGGCCAGGCCTGCTCGGTCGGGCCCTGCCAGTTCCACGGCGCTGGGCCGGGCTGGGTCGGGTCAGACAAAGCCCACTCCGCCAGGCCAAGCATGGCTGAGATCCTGCCGCAGCTGAATCCTGGCCTGGCTGCTGAGATTCCCTTCGCCACTGCCTCCCCTCTCTCTGGGAAAAGTTTGCAGCAGCTCCGGCCGCTGCCCAGCAGAGATCGCGTGACCAAAAACAGAGCCGGCAGAGATCACAACTCTCTCGGTGCACAGATGGAACTTACAGACATCAGTCCTCTCTTGAGTAAGAGGAAGAGTGAAGGCATGTGAGGAAACCAACATGGCGACACCGAGGTCAGTGAAGAGAAACCGAAGCCCAGAGGGAGGAGAAAGAGGAGATGCTTTAATCTGAAATTCTTTTGTAAGGCCATGGTGATGGACTATGATATATTTGACTATTCCTTGTAACTCATGAATGCAGCTGGGGGGATGCGGCCTTCTAACTGCAGCCTGAGCAAAGGTACCCGTGCTGAAGCAATCAGATGTTGAAGTAACTGTGGTCTAATGAGAAACTTGAACAGAGAGAGATGGGGAACTTTGCCACAGAGATGAGAGAGAGGAGAACCCTTGCCCCAGGGATAGAAGAGAATTTTTGTTCCCAGAGATAGAAGAGAACCTTTGCCACAGGGGTAGAAGAAACCTTGCTTCCAGAGAGAGACTACCCTTTACTTTTTTACTAGAACAGCTCATCCTTAAAATAGTACCCTCCATGAGACAGAGATGAACCCTCAAAAGCAGTTGTGGGAAGAACTGGTGTCAAGGGAAGGGACTTTCACACTTAGAACAGATTTCCTTTCCAGGTGGCTGATTTGCTGTGATCTTGGAGCCACGAGAGAACAGTTTTCTTGTGGAAAATTCTCCACAGCATGGCAGGAGAGATTCCTCTCCCTAAGTGAACTGAAGAAAAACTATTTTAGAGGTGGTAAACTGACTGAAAGTCCCAAGTTTTGTCTCTTTATGTTGGTAGGAGAGAGATGAGGTGGGGAGAGGAGAAATATCTAAAGGTTTATTCTGGTTCTTATTATTTTTGTTTTAGTTCTGTTAATAAAGCTTTCTCTATACCATTTAAGGTTTTGAGCCTGCTTTGCTTTTCTCCTAATCCTTATCTCACAGCAGGAAAATGAGTAAGTAAGTTTAGTGGGTGCACTAGTGTTCGGCCAGAGTGCTCAACCCTACACCCAAAACAAACTACAGACACACGTTCGTTCTGTGTTGGTTTTCCTACAGTTCTCGCTGCATTTCATAGTTGTATATGAGATTATGAACAAACTCAGAGTGATGAAAAATATGATCTTAAATGTGCTGCTCACAGGCAATGGTTTGAGAAATAAAACAAGTGTTCAGATTTCAAAGGATGCAAGGACTCAAAATATTAAGAAATAATACATTATTTCACCCATCTTTCACCATTATGTGTGGTGTGATGTGTATCATTCTGAAAGGATGACTTAACAGGTGTAAAACAGCAAAGCTTCTCCAATTTCAATATATAATCTTTGAGGAAAAATCTGGGAAAAGTCAGTTACAGACCCTGGGGAAAAAGCAACAGTAAGAAATGGCCTGGAGCGAACTATAATAGTCACCCAATGATATGAAGATGGAACCCTCACAAATTCTTTGGATTTTTCAGTAAGTCAGACTTATTGACCAGGGTTCATTAAACGCTATATTGTCCCAAGGAGAAAGCTGGTCATGCATAAAAGCATTTCTGTTAATGGTATAAGCCCCTTTAAAAAAAAAAAAAAGGCAAAAAGCATGCTTCTGTGGTTTAGAATTAATATAGCTTTTCCAGGGGGAAATTCATAGCAGGACTTCACAGAATGATTAAAGGCACCTGAATTCTCTTTGGTTACATCCCATGGAAGCTCTAGGGATTCGTAAGAAATTAAATAGTAGGAGATGGCAGTAGATCTGGGTGAAGTCTCCAGCAGCATCTCCAATGCAGGGTGACTGTATCACTAACCCATCTTTGTAGTAAGATCATTTTTGAGGGCCAGGTGTGTGTGTGTTGTTGAAAGCACTCTTTGCATTCTAGTTTTCAACAGTTGTTAATCATTAGTTTTAACTTCTCAAAGCAAAAGACTTCCTGGCTATCAATGAAAATTGTTTAAATTCTGATTTTTTTTCTCCTATTTTTTTCTAGTTTTTCCCAAGTCACACTTAGATATCTAATTTCTTGCTCGAGAAATTAAACTGTTGTGAAATACAGCAGGTAAATGAGAGCTCCAGCTTGCTCCTGTCACATGGGTGTGTTGATGCAGCAGCCCTGCTATGTTTGCATCCTCTGTGGGCTTTGGGCTCTTCTTCCTCCTCGTACAGCACAAGGCTGTAGAAGACCCAAGTTAAGGCAATTACACCTGCTAACATACTGAGTTTCTTCCCTCACCAAAGTATACACACATCTTGCACAGAGCTGAAATTTTGTATTTACCTGATGCCTTTTAATTAAAGAGAAACTTATTTAATTACATGGACTGCTTTGGTTATGTGTTTGGGTTTCTTTTTTGTGGCAACGTATCTTTTTCCCGTATTTGCAAACCATGCCAAGTTTTCAGAGCAAGCATAGTTATGCTGATCTCCGTTTAGGAGACCTTTTCATAAAGGGAAGAAGCAGTAGCAGTAAACAGTTTTACAAAACTACATTTGCAGGAAACATTTTATAGGATTCTAAAATTAAATTTGATTGAGGGCATTTGTTAAAGTGCTCAACAAATTAGAAGAACTTAATAGAATATTTTAAGCACTTTAAAAGGAAGAAAACAGATCTTTCCCCTTGTACAGTTATCTTGAAAAGCCTATTAAATAAATAATGCTATGACATTTGATATAATTAGGTTCAAAACCTATCATGAAATGGGATCCATTTAAGGGCTTCTATTTAACAAACTATCAGGGCTCTGGATTAGGGGAAGAAGAGAATTCTGATGAACAATTAAACAAATGTCATCTCTTTACTTGATCCACTTTTATTTGTTTAGTGACGAAAACATTAATGGAAATGCAGATACATTAGGACATTATGATAACTAGTACATTAATAATGCAAATAGCTTAAGAAGGTTAATTACTTCTCAAATGAGTAGTTACTGTATAATGTTCTTCCTTTGCAAAATAAACCCAACTCATTCAAAGATAAAAGCAGTTCCTGTTTGTTTGGTTTTTTTTTTGTCTGCAGCTACTCTTGAAATATACATAAGCATTTTGACCTGTTGGGATTGGAAACAATTATCAGTCAACAATTACAGGCTGAAGTCCAGCATTCAAAGATCAGGAATACATTATCAGAGAAAAATCTTTAGCATTTATGCAGCATCAAAACCAGACAATTATTTCTGTGACTGCTAAAACGTGCCTTTTCCCAAAAGGCCAAAACATAAGTACCATATTTGAATTTCAGATGATTATTGCTGCTCTTGAAGACAATTAAACCACAATAACTGCTCCCTTGGTTTGCATGAATGCATTCTCTCAGTTGTTTTAACATTGTTTGAGATCCAACATATGAAGTCAACTGTCTGTTAGCTACAGATAAATAACTGAGTTGACTTTTCTGGTTTAGACTGAAGTATAACTATTTGATGAGTGGGATTTCAACATATCTACTCTTTCATTAATTACTCACAATAAGACAAGAGTTTCCGTGTATCCTGCCACAGAGCAGAGCAAAAGTGAAGTTCTGTTCCAGTGAGATCAGCATTTGATGGAACAAGTCATAAAATGAAAGGATATGCAAGTTTCCAAAGGAACCTCACTTTCAAAATTATTATTTACTCTTAGGTTTGTAATCACTGCTTTTGGCTTCAACCTCTAATAAATTTTCTAAGATTTCCATGGGCAGAAAGAAGTCATCCAATACTTCAAACAAGAGGGAGGCTAACTTCTGTGAAGTGTCATGGTAAGAACCAAGGTCACACTGTTACTTGCAGTTACTAATCAAACGTGGGATGGAGAAATCTCCCATCCAAGCTAACTGTTGGCCTTTGCAGAGGGTAGCATTCTTGCAAATTGGTGGTATTACTGCAGTCCTTACTGTGTATTCCTAGTTATTTTCTCCATGGAAAGCTCAGTTTTCCTTATTTTGGTCCACCTATCAGTTAAGTTTGCAAGCAGTGCCAGTGAAGTGACATATTTAGGTATTTTCCTAACACAGTCTCACGCTCCAATAAACAGGTATGAGGTGGGCTCTTGATGAGCACTGAGCTCTTCAACCTCCACAAGACCTTTCACCACTCATTTGCTGCTGTCATCAGCCGGGAACAAACTCTCCACTCAGAGGTGCAACCCAACACTACAAAAGGTGAAATCTAGCTCTGAAACACTTCCAAGTAATTATAAATACTGCATTAGCTCAACTTTGGGGTTAGGATCTTTGTTAAAGTATATATTGACATCTACGCAGCGTTGGGAATGCACTACATGCTGGTTCAGTACCTTGGAAAACAGGGACTTGATTCCCTTCAACACTTCAGAAAAACATGCACAATGAATGTCAATATTCAACGCTAAGAACAACAAAAATTAGCCCTGAGCATTGCTGTACTTAACAGCAGCTGTTAATATAACAACCTTCAATGATCAGTCAAATTACACATTCTTATACATTTCTCTATGATGGTTTTTTTCCACACATTTTAATTTTTTTGGATCCTGAGATGTCATGCATTCTGCTAACAGTAAGCATTTTGTGCATGTTCTAATATTGACATATCTAAATCTGACTTTCTATGGCTCAAATGATTTTAAAAGACCTTTATTTTCTGCTATAGTGTCAAATATCTATAAATATCCCTTTCATTTTTCATACCAGGTCTTACTGTCATGGCCTCATTCCTTTTTTCAAAGAATTTCAGTCCCTGTATTTGAATATTGAATTGAAGAAGACATTTTTGCAATTTTCTAATGAATTGTTATGGTATTAGTTCTCCCTAAGGTTCCCTAACCTCTGAGCTGTTGGCTGCTCTCTTTTTGCTGTCAAATACCAGAAAGTTCTTATATATGCAGAAAAATACTAAGTTTGAAAGATGAATATGCTTGCAAAGTGAAGTCTCCTATTTTGTTTGTCTAGCTACTAGGTGTTAAAACCATACTGGAAAGATCAGATAACAATGACTCACCTAAGAGGAATATTTTTGTTCACTCTTGCTGTAGGAAAAAAAATGCCGTAAAAGCACCATTTCTGAAGTAAAAAATATGCCTGCATTTCCTATAACAAAGTTTTACAACATTGAGTCATTTTGTTTTCATTTTAGGGTTAGGTTGTACACTAACACAGGTATTGTAATCAGCAGATAAACAGCAGGATTTTGTGATACTGATATGAAATGTGAACATGGGCCCCTCTCTCCATGACCACGTCTCCTTTTAGGACTTTTTAGTCGCTATTAAACAGTTCCAAAGTTATCTTGCGAGGTTTCAAATTTGTAGATTTTCAACAGAAAAAAGCAATGTAGTAACACTGGTGACTATTTTTGGGTACAGCTCAAAGACATTTTTAATAGGTGTGAATTCTACTCATACTTTTTTGTGGGTTTTAAATATTAAATGAAAGAAAAACGGTCATCATTAACACAACACATTGGAAAGAAAATGAGTTCATAAATATTTTTGCTATTACTTAGCTATAGCATTGTATTTCTATTCCCTGTGGAAGTAGCATTACATTGAGCATAATTTTTGAGGCATGAACATATGCAGCAGAGATAAGGCTGCAGCCCCAGGAGCTGCTGCACAGCTCCACTGTACATCACCGTGATGAATCCTAACCATTTATATCTTGCTCCTTACCAGTTACTGTAAGCAAGGGCAGTTAGTTTGGCTTTACTGAAACTGGACAACAGACCCATCTCTCATATTATAGACTAACCTGCCTCACAATCCCCATGATAAATGTGCTGCTATTTCTTTATACATAATTTATTTAGTTTGTTTCTACTTGCTGGATCTAAAAATTTGGTATCGAATTTCTAAAATTTTCTCTTAAACTTTATGTGCACATGCCTACCAGGATAGGGGAAATAACACTTGAACAGTCTGTTGTAGGTGAAAAAGTAAAAGCTTTTTTGATTTTTGCTTTCTCATATCAGGAAAAATGAAAAGAAACAAACAGCATACCTGGAAAAGTCACACTTTTTCATTAACTATAAATTTTTAATGAAGAAACCCTTTTTTTTTTTTTTTTAACAGAAGATAATTTCTTGAATAGGTGGTTTATTCAAATCTGCCTTAGGTCACAGGAAGCTCAGGAACTATTGATTGGTCAGCTATTGCCTTCATTGTTCAAAATGAGATCTTCATTACCTGGGGTTGGTCACCGAGGTCATCTGATGCCATTTGTAAATCTATCAGCAGAACACCCACAGTTTCAGAGGTTTTGTGCATTTCTGGAATGAAAACTCATTTGCAATCTACACAAAGTTGCCTAATTCTTTTTCCCAATTCTAAGCATTTGGATCCAGTTTTAAACGCTTATTGTATTTAATTAAAAGTTTCCACTGATTCCAGTGAGATTGTATCGAGTCAAAATTGGTTACCATTTAAAAGCACCAAGGCCCAGAGGAGGCAAAAGGAGGGACTCAAAAGTATTTTCAAAGTGATTTTAAAAAGCAAAGTCTCAATTAGGCAGTTGTATTCATCCGTTCCCAATCCCCAGCTCACCAAGACATTTCAGTTTATCAGCTGCAGCATGCAGAAATGTGTGCCTGTGCCTTCATCAGCACAATCCACTCCTCATCCCATTCACACCTCCCAATACGAGGTGTACTCATCCCCTTAGCATGCAGGCTTGGCAGCATCGGAATGCGGCTTTGGCGGAGTACAAATTACAGAAGAGCTTGAAGGTTTGTGTTTTAAAAAGACCTTGTGCTTATGGTCTTATAGCCATCGAGCCTGCTTTTTAACTGAGCCTTCCAGCAGCACCACTGGAACCAAGGGCCAGTTAGCAGGTCTATTGTAAAAGATGCTTTTGAGAGTCTACATGTAAGAATTCACCTCGAGATGAAATTCGGCATCAAAGGCCCTGGCATAAAGCTCTCTTAAAATGACACTAGTACAGAAGAAAATAATTTCAGGTCTAATTCAATATTTCAATGGGGAATTGCAGAAAGCATTCAAATTTGCTGAAAATCTGGCTTTTATAATGTTGTCTCCAGGAAGGTGTCAGAAAAGTTTCAGTGCCAAGCAAGAACAGAATTATCCTGCATTTAGAAGGAAGTAAATAGATCATTTCTCTCTGACCTCCAAAGAGGAAGGACTATTCTCTCCACACGGCGGTGAAATGTAATAAAAAGAATGATACCCTTGAGATCCATTCTACCAACAAAAAGCTACTGAGCACACTAACAGCATAGATAATCAAGGTAGTTGCATGAAAAATGAGAAATTTAAAGGATTGCTGGGAATGGGACTCTGGCCAGTAAGAAAAAAGGCTTACAGACTAGCTAAGGGCAGTGAGTTTAATTTAATATATTTCTGGCAGAAAACAAATAAGAAAATACTCATCTGCAATTACAGAAGATGTCATCTCTTTTGAACTAAAGTTTGCAGAATCTATTTGTAAATACTGTTGTGTTTTCGCTTCGCCTCCACCCCTATACCAGGACAAAGCCTCTGCTCTACCCTGGCATTAATAACACATACACTAAAAGGTTCTGGAAAGATTAATATGCTTTCAAATAGGGTAATATTTCACATTTCCACTACACTGCACATTACTTGCAATTTCATTCAGAAAGATAGGGATAAAATAAGCACTTGGAATTTTGAGATCAATGAGGCTTTTTTGCAGCACTGTGCAAGAGCATCATGGTTTTGCTCCAGGAAGATCCTGGTGGCTGTAGTTTCCAGGCCCTCCTTGCCCTTGGAAAGTTGATCCTTTTTGGGCTGTTGCCTGGTTCATTTGTCTGGCTTAGTGCTATGGAGGTAGCCCAGGCCCTACACCTCCCACACCCGCGGACAGTTGAAATGTATATTCCAAAGGACAGCATCCGTCTTTGTGCCACTCCATTAGGTCTGACTTTTCTCTGGGGATTGCAAGAAAGACAACTGATCTGTATCAAACATGGAGAACGCTCACCTGAGCCCCTCCTCTCTGTCACACCATGAGGATTTGGCCACTGCCTCGTCACCTGCTCACCAGATCCAGCACCAGGTGCTCCTCTGCACACCAGAGTGTGCTCTACAGGATTGCACCCTGTGGTTGGTGCTCGTAGCAGGGTTTGGTCCTTCCTCAAATCCTTCTCTGAGTGTTTTGCTAGGAAAATAGAACTTCTGACTGAAGTGATCCCAGCTGCTGATTTCAGGAGGGTCTGCCTGAGCAGGGTGAATTGTGCTCACAACATTTATATAACTGGGAAAGATTCTGTTGATTTCTCTTAAAAGAGCTCACCTAGACCCACACAAACATTACACTGCATGAGCTAAGTAAGTCAGTGCTTTCATATCCTGTTTGGATACACACAAGACTGTGTGTTCCTTAATCCATGCCAATTCATCCCGTGGTAGGTGTTCATTGTGTGAGCTAATGCTTTAGCAAGTCATTATTCAGCATCAAAGTTTTCTCACGATTATAACCAAAAGATAAGCATGTAAACTCCAGTGTAAAGCACTGATATATTAAATTAATATCTCGGATTAACAATGCCATCAAACATTGGTGTTGTATCAAAATCCTTAAGGTATGTAGGCCAGTTGCCATGGAGATGGCAAAGTTCCAGAATGATTTCCTAGGAAATGACAACAACTTTAGAACTTAAGTGCTTCCAAATAGTCTATATAAAGCTGCAAAAAGAGGGAAGAAAATAGCAATTGCTATTCTTGAAACAAGTTACAAGATACCTGATATCTGAGCAGGTGTTTCAAAAAGAAAACAAGTATTAGCAGTTTCTGTACAAATATCTATGGTATATTTTGTTTACAAAACCCCAGCTTTTGCATGAGCAGTATAGTCCATCTTGCTTTGAATTTAAGGTGTTCAGTACCAGTAATGTCTGGGTTTTTTGCTATTTTCTCAGCCCTACATATGCACTTTTCTTTATTAAGGATGAAAAGAACCATCTACAAACTGCTTACCCACAGTCTGAGTAAAAATCTTGGTTAGTACCTCTTGAAGCTTAAGACATCACATTTGATGCTGGCAGCAGGTGTAATATCCTACTTGTGCTCCTCCTTGACCAAACATTAACTTTGTCCTTTTAGAGGAAGAAAACAATGTTCTGTAAGGCTGTTGTTCTCTGTGGATCAGACTGAAAGTGTTGATTGCAATCAGTGATAATTTGAGGGAATTTTTGAGAGGCTAACATGGCATGATTCTGTACTCTGACTGGCTGAAGCTTATCTCATGTCCATTCATCCCTATTCTGTTCCTTTGCGAAGCAAATGACATAAGTGCCTTTATTGCAAATTACAGCCAAATCCACTGAATTTGCTAGACCTGTACAACAGGAACTCTGACATGAGTGGCAAACTGATCCCCCCTGTGCCTTTCTAATTTTATTGACAGTGATTTTCTTTTCTGTAACCAGGAAAAAAAAATAATATAAACTAAAAAGGGAAAAAGGGGGAACAGAAAACAAATTCGCTCATCACCTATAGTTTGATTTTATATTATGAAATACAGTGATATTCAGTAGAAGTTAATGGCAGAATCCTATAGGGGGAAGTTTGTTTGCAACACCACCCAAGACATGCAACAAGCAAAAGGCTGAATTGTTGACGCACATTTTAATGGACAGAAATCTGCAGCAATTACTCTTTATCTATGAGTGCATTATTATTCTATGTAAATATTAGCGGATAAAAGATAATAGGTGAGCCAGTTCCTGCTTTCCTCTACTAAAAGACTGACACAATAATTAGTTCCATTAATATGAGCTTTTCAGTGGCACTTGAGAAAGTGCAAATGAAGAAACATCATCTCAGCATAAGTTTTACTGAAAGGAGGTTTAACCTTCAGCAGTTTTGAAAAGCATTGGCCTAACAGTACCAGAGGCTTAAATTCAATGCCATTTTTGGTGGTTGGAAAGCACCTATTAATCTGCATCTATTCTAGAATTAAAAACAAATTATAACTTTTGTAGAGCCTATCTTATGTTTCCACAACTTCTGTAAGAGCAAAGGCAATCCACAGCTTCATGGTAGAATTATCACACCCATCTTTTGTGAAAGGAGTTGATATTGAGATCTGAGATATGTTTGTTTGAGGAGAACACAACTACAGGAAGCAAGTTCAGAAGTGAAACACTAAAACATCTCATTTCACTGGACAAAGCCAAATCAGAAGGGAATATTTCCAACACAAGTTCATGCCATTGTTAGCAGAAATAACCTGTGCATTTTAGAAGTCACATATGCATAGTCCATGGGGATTTTTCCAGTTACCTGTGGGTGTTTTTGCCCCTGTGTCTGTCAGGTAAATCAAAGAGCCAAGTGAAAATCTAGGAACACTCAGGAACACTATTATATTATGTCACAGCCCCTGGAGGGCTTCAGGTTTGTAATGAAATGAATAAATTACAAGGAAGCAGTTTGATATCCTAAAAGTTCTACCCGTCCTTTAGGACAAGCATGTCAAGATAAATTGCATTTAATTACACTGAGCACAAGCTAGAAAAAAAAAACAATAAAAAATAACATTCAAGAATTATCTTTTCGTCTGAGGCTCCACATGTGTAACAGCGCATTGACCTCATTTACTGCTGCATTACTTCATTACATTATAGCTCCACAAAAATGACACTGAAATGGATTTCAACCAGCAGAAAACTAGAGCAACAGTGTTTAACTAGGCCTACATCTCAATATTTAAAAATGGGTCATGGACCAAACTAGCTTAGTGTTGGTTACTACATTAATGTAAACTCAAGCAATTGCTGAGGGTTTTTGCTCCTGCATGTACAGCCCTCTACAGAAACAAAAGCCCTCAGCAGTTTCCCATAACCGGTAGTTTAAAATTTTAAAACAATTAGCACAGCAGGAGAATGCACACAATAACCAAGTGCTTTCCACATGTTAACATTTCCATAAAGTAGGCAACATCCATAACTTCACCTTATTTTCAAATGAAATACCAAGAAAAGATAGGGCAGACTTTGTTTTGATTTAACCTGAGGCTTACAATGGAGTTACTTCATTGGCTTCACTGAATTTCTTGATAATTAACATCTGTGTTTAGGAAAAAAATGATTGCTTTTGCAAATATTGGCTTTGTTTAGAGTTTTATGTCAGGAATGTGAGAAGTTACCCCATACCTTCTTTTGAAACCGTTCTACAGCCGCTGGTAACTTAACAAAGGGGCGAAGATGGATACAAGACACGTGCTGTAATATAAATTCTCCATACTAAAAAAACATCAGCCAAGTGTGCTATTCTAGACAAGAAAATTATGCCATGTCATCTTCAGCACCATTTCTGGGCAACATCCCTGTGTAACGTCAAAGACCAGCCACTGATGGCTTTATAGAAAACATTAAAAATAAAATCAGCACACAACAGACTGACACGAGTAGGAACCTGCCATTCACGCCACCTCCATGCACCTTATATTTAAATTTAACCACTTCCCACTGAAATCAGCAGAGAGGTAACAACTCACTTCAGCAGAAGTCAGTTAAAGCCATCAGATTGTTTTGCTGTCTTTGTGCCCTATCCTAATAAAAAAAGAGGACTTTGGTAGAAGTTAGTCTTTGCCATGGTGAGGAGAAAAAAAAAAAAAGAAGAGGTATTGTAAAACCACTTTTACATTGCTTACAGGAACTGGAGTGTTCCCACTGAGGAAGAATGGAATTGAAAGAATCAAGAAGAAATTTTGCATACTGCATCTCTATGGTTTCAGCTTGCCCAGCTTGCTTGCAGAGCCACCTTCTGGTTTCAAATAACAATTTCATACTTGCTGACAGTAAGAATGTGTGTGTGTGTACTTTAGTTATGCAGTTGGAAATGTTTCAACTGACTGCTTTTAGCCACGTTAGAAAAATGACACAAAAGAAACACTGTGGATTCTGCTTTGTTCTGAATCCAAATAGCCCAGTGACACATTTGGATAGCAAACAAACTCTACCTTGGGCTCTTAGGACCATTTATGATTGTATAAGAAACTGAAACTGCAAACATGAACTCTGAGAAATGGTGAAACCTCAGTGATAAGAGTCAATAGAAACAGGATGGGAAAAGTTCTGGATAGCTCCTGGGAAGATTCTCTTTACACAGTGCACTTCCCTGCCAGTTTGACTTCTAATGATGTTACTCTCTGAAACACAGAACCACCTCATGAATTTCCTTTTCTTGATTTCTGACCGTTCTCTGGTTTGGGTTGATTGCTGTAAGTTTTAGCTAATACAGCATGACGTTTTGAACTGATTACAGTGTTAGAGGCGTCTGCCAAATGATTACAGTCCAGAAAGAAAACTAATCATCCAGCATCTCAGGCAGAGCATGAGTGTTATAATGTCGCTCTAGTTTGCAATGAGTTTTTCTTTTAGTTGTGTGATTAGCGATTGTTGATCTGATCCCAATATAGGCCTCAGCTCACGTATTTCAAACAGACCAAGGATTACAAAGGCACAGAGTAAGCAGGTTCTCAGTGGCATCGTTATGAGACATGAGAGGGAAATACGAGCTAAAAAAATGTTATAGCAAAAACCCTCTTGGTTCTCCATTTTGAAATGACGAGGCACGAGCCAGAGGCTGAGGCCCATCCCAGAACATCAGCGATCCTGTGGCTCAGAGGAAGAAACGAGCCCCTCACAATGACAGCTTAATCTGCGCCTTCCACATTCCAGATAACTGCTCTAATCACAGACCACCTCATTTATCTTGGAGCTGTTCCAGGCTCTGTAAGCAATTTCATTCCCATTAGAGCAATGATGTGAACCTTCATCTGCCACCTACATGTCAGGCAAGATTCCTAACCACAGGGCCCTCAAACTCTTTCACTTTTATTCAGAATGCAACATTATTTATAGAAACTTGAACAAGTCCAACAGAAGCAAGTGCAAGGACAAGATGAACTCTTCAGCCTCTAGACAGCAGATTAGAGCTTTTCTATACGTGTATGCCAAGCAATATACAAAGCACTTGGCCTGGAAGCCTCTTTTCCCAAACAGAAATTGAAATTTCAATAGTGGTTAAAGGCATTCATTATTTAAATTAGCATTTTGCAAAGTTCTTTTTCTGTTGGTAAGCTAGCAAGAAAACATTTACTCCTGAAATGTGGGACTCACTGTAGATGAGGTCAGTGATGTGACACAAGACAGGACAAATGTACACAGGAAGGCAGCTCCCACGCTCTCAACTCAGAATCCCTCAGGCTCAGTAGCTGATCCTCAGGCAGTTCATAACATAAAGTCAAATGCTGCTTCCTTAGCAACTCTGCAGCCATCAGGGAATTAAAGTTATTAAAATCTGAATTTTATGAAAGACGTAAATCTTAAATTCAATAGTACCTAAGCCAGGTACTATTGAAATCAATGGTGGAACTCGCAATTTAGCAAGGCTAAATTCTAACAGCCATAAAGCATACATTGGTTGCATTTTCAGTGTTCCTGTTCTTTACCTTATATACACACAGACACATGAGTTTGTAGGGATGCAAATGTTTTTAAAAAAACCCCTTTGAAATATTTTTGGTATCTGATAAAAAGCCAATCGCTTTTCATAATAACTTTTATTTTTAAATTTCTATATTGTTTTGATGTTTAGCTGCTGCTGTGAAACAGCTTTACAAACCTTCTGCTTTTATGTTCACAGGAACACAGTTGAACCATTTAGTTTACATTACATTGATTGCTGCCAAATAGAGGACTTTTGAAGCATCACTTTAAATCTGATGTTTAAAAAAACTAAAGTCCTGTGTGTGCTATCTTAGTAGTAGATACTTTGAAATTATTTCCTGAGAATAATTAAAACAAGTTAAATTATTTATAACTGTAAAACCAAAACAAAACATGTTCTGTTACATCTTCTAGATCAGTATCTAAAAGGAATGTTTTGTTCTCTGAAAATGTCCTTCACACTGCTTGCTCTTCGAGAGCAAAATGAATACTATTTATGAATAAAAGTAAGATTTTCTTTACTGTACCCTAATTCTTTACCTGTATTTATGGTCAGGAGAGAAGTCTACAAGCTGAATCAAATTTAGAACAATAAAGCATTTCTTGAAGACACCCAGGTACGTGAGTATGCAGAGTTTACACGTGTACAGTAACAGCCCTGCTTTTGGTTAGAGAACTGGGTTTTTTCCACCAGGTAGCACAAAAGTCATCAAGAGCTCAATTAAAATGAATGGGGAAATATTGGAGTGCTGTATGGAAGGTCTTAATTCTTTTCCTGTGAAACCTACTGGATAATAGATTACTAAAAAAAACACTTCCAAGTAATATTTTGGATGATCAGCCCATTCTCCTCTATATCTGTAAAGGAACCAGTAGGGGTTTAGTTCTTATCCTTTTTTTTAGTTAGTTTTCCCAAAATTTCAAGTGGAAAATAATACAAAGAGGAAGAAAAATAAAGGAAAAAACAGGTAAAAGATTCACAAATAGTAATATCAGACGTACAAAAAAAATTCTACACTTGCAAGTATAAATGGTAAAGAAAGAAAATGAGATCAAAAGCACCTTTATACTTACAAAATTGATGGCCTCATTTAGCTTTTCTATATAAAAGCAATATTTCCACACATTTCTAATCAGTAAGTAGTGTCTTTATTTACAAGAAGAGTATTTACTGCAAATTAAAGTAATCAATATTCATAATATTAATTTTATTTTATGCTAGATTGACTATTAATTTCAGTTTCTTTTTCTCCTCAGAGGTTGTTCCTCTCTCATTTTTACTTGGAGAATGAGAGAAGTAGAATCAGAGTAGATGAATCTATGAGAATCTATGAGATAGATGAGTGAATTAGACAGAATAATTTGTCAAGACACAGAAATATCACTTCTTCCAGGGAATGATATACAAATTAGTGTAAGTTATAGTGGCCTAAGAGAATATACTTCATGACTTTTCCTCTGATGTGATCCGTGCTGTGATGTGATTTGAAAAGAAAATAAATTATCAGTCTCTTGAGAGAAAAATAACTCTGACTGGGGGCATGTTTTTGATTACTAGGTGCCTTATTCATTTAAGTAATTGTCTTCTAAAATGTTTTTACAGGAAGGAAAACTTGAGGAAATAGAGTTACAGGAGGAAGGTCTGATAGAAGGATGGGTAAGGCAAGTACTGCAACATCTCTTGTTTGTGGGAATAAGGAGCCACGGAGGAGATATGCACTTGGAGCTCTCTGATAGGGACTTGTTAGCATAAACTGCTACTGGCAGTGTGCTGTGCAAAGGTTTATTTTTATAGGCTGCTCTGAAACTAGAAATGGGATATTTCCTCCATGGATATGGCCACAAACTAGCCATTCTCAGAGTCTTTGGCACTGATTTCTAAATATCATACATATCTTCAGTTTCCTTCTACTCTTTCAGAGGAAGACGTTCGAGAAATAGCAAACCCTTTTTTCCCCTAACTTGACACCTCACAGTGCCTGTCTAAAATCATAAATTTTCAACAACAGGTATAGTCAAAACTCATGACCAATTAAAGTGAAGATGTGTAGAAATCAAAGAGGCAACAGGAACAGAAAAAGAAAACCGAAGGATTTACCAATTTGCACAGAGGTGAAAATTACTTCTTCTAAAATACACTAATATGAAACTTCTGCAAAGTTTATTTCCTATTATTTTCAGCCTCCTAATATATGACTCTTGTGTACCCAGATCAGCAAGGAGCAAAGCAGCTGCTCTTTTTTTTAAAAAAAGGATTATAAAATGCTGTTACCCTGAAAGCAAGAGATTAAAACATCTGGTCTATCCAAAGGGTTTCCCAGAAAAATGGAAATTAAATACCTTGAATAACTGACTTGTGCAGCATTCTTGGGCAGGAAATCAATGTTAATTCAAGACAAAATAAAAAGTTCTTAAAGTTATCCTCGCTTGGGAAAACCTTCCAAAAAAAATCATTGTAAGTTTGCATATATATTTCAATATTATATTTATTTTGACTTTAAGCCCACATTTCAACTGAAGCATATGTTTAAATGCCTTGTGTCAATAAAGATAGACTTACATATATGCTTAAGTGCTTTCCTGAAATGGGATTTATGCCACAAAGTATGCCTTAGATTATTACATTGAAACAAGTTTCTAATTACAATGTATTACCAGTTCTGTTGTCTATTTTCCTGCTCCATTTAATCAGTCTATAAAGAAAGCTATTGTGGTAATTTCATCTTTTGTTGTAGATGGACGGGAGTTAGAACAGAGGCCATAAGCAGCTGTACAGTGGGGAAATCAGGATTCAGATCCAGGAGCATTTACTTTAGGTCTTTCAGATTTTTTTCACTTCTTGTAATGTCTGGTTCCAGCAATTACATAATCATCAAATCCTACTGGTCGCTTTTGGATGCCATCATCCTTCTTCCCTTGTTTTTGGAACAACACTGCAATTCTTATATGATGGTGTTTTCCTCTTTTCCTGCTTCCTTAATGACATTTCTGACCATAGATCTTTACCATAACACTGTAGTCTGCCTTGTACTTTGGTTTTAACCAGCCAAGTTATTTACGCCAAACTGTTAATGCAAAGAAACAAAAGGAAATTACACTGCGTGGATGACAACCTTGAAATTAAGGACTGGGAATAAACAAAGCCTTCAAATGAATACCTTAGCCATTTCTCCTTAGTGCACAGTGAATTAAGGGCACTGGGTAAATGCCATCAATCTAATTAGGAAGCATTAAGTGATCTTACTCGTTAATCAGCTCTTTAGTGATTTTCTATGAAATTACTATTGAATTTTGTATAAAAGCAGCCTTTTTCTTCAAATTTTTCACACCTGCCTTCACAGCGAGCAAGATGAATCATCTCCTCTCATGCCTGTACATCCAAACATATGCACATACCTACTTTTCACAGCTGAATAAGCCAAAACAGAGCGGTAAAAGGAGTTGGATCCTGAGGCTGGCCCATGTCACAGAAAACATGGCATGACACAGAGCACATGTCCTTCGCCAAACATAGCCATTGGATTCAAAAATCTGGAATGGTTCCCAAAGGAAAACAAGCCAGGTTGGAACAACTCCTTCCCTCGGCTCACTGAGTCAGAGGAGTGGAGGGGGTGAGGTGTGATTATCTGAGAGATTCAGCTGTGTCTGGAGCTGATCTAATATGGCTCCCCGTGCAGCACCTCAGAAAGCATCAGGCAGAGGTGAAGTACAAACAAATATGCTCTTATAATTTTAGAAAAAAGCACATTCTCTACTAATTTCTGAGTATAGTTTATCACTAGTTCTCTGATGTTGTCAAGTTTTTATAGCTTACTTCAATATCTATGTTCATGGAATGTTTCTTTGCAAATTGTACATTCCCATTTAAGCCAGATCCTTTAGGCAAATGAATGCTGTCAGAGATCACTGCAGTTCACATGCTTATGCACATGGCTAAATATCCCAGTCAATCAGATATCAGTATCTGTAAAAAGATATTTTATTTGAACCAGATCTAAAAATCAGCGGATAGAGCTAATCAAAGATCCTAACTAAAGAGCAAAATGCAGTTTCACCAACTTGTTGTATCAGATGATTTTTACCTCTGAATCTTAAATTCTTGTCAGAAAAATATTCAAAAAATTTATTTAACTTTCTTAATTTGACTCATTGCTTTATGTATTTTCTTTCAGGTATCCATCAATGACATTTTAATAGGAAAACAATAAACCATGATTTAACACTACAGTTTAGTAAACATGATATATCCCATTATGTGATTTAACCATAAGTTATTTTTTCTCAATACAGCATAGGAATAATCAATATTCATCTTTTGTTTTTCTACATAGGCCTGTGTAACTTTGCACCAAACTTCAGTCTAATTACACTTAAGCAAATCCCTGAATTTGGACTGGCAGAGAAATTCTGTCATTTCCATATTGGTTTCCATCTAGATTGAGAATTTAAAGGATTAATGTTTGAGTGAAATTAAAATTCAGAGGAAATATTTTATAGAGATGTCAATGCAAATTTTTAATGCTGAGAAGTTCTAGTTTGGAACAGCCATTTGCTAGAGGGTTTTAGAAAACTGGCCTGCCTAGTTTGGGAAGGAAGGGACTAACACCAACTCCCATACACTTGATAACGTTTGTTACAGTTAAGATTTTGTAGCATCTACAAAATTGTTGAACTGCTCGAATCCAATTAACCTTCCCAACAGAATGAATTGGGACAATAACATGGACAAGGCCTCCAGCTCAGCAGCCTTCACACAATGCATTTTACATAGGAAAAGGTTCACACTGCCCTTGTGCAGCTGGAAGGAGCAGTCGGCACCACAACTGCAAATGTGTGAAATCCACAAATGCTGAATGAAAAGAGTCAGCCGGGGCATCAGATGGTCAAACACTGATCTTCCTCTGGGATGAAGAGAACAAAACCAAATGGCACTTGGTGTTTGGAACAGGCAGGGACTGTGCAGCACATCCCAGCGAGCAGAATGTGTGCCTGAGAGTCGCCTGCTCCTGGATGTTTTAGTGACCAACAAACCACTGTGCAGTAACAAGAGCAGCAGCACACTGGAAAGCACCAGCCCCAGGGGAGCAGAATGGAGCTGGCCGTGAATGCACAGGAGTGAACACAAGGGCACAGCACCCGCGTGGCTGGGGAGAGCCTGCTGGGATCGGCAGGGAACAGCGGGATGTCAGGCGCCCGAGTGAAGGCCTCAGACAGATAGCACCATCTCAGGTGAGACTATCATGGCAGGAAGGGCTTTGAGATTTATCAGCACAGCCATTCAATTATCCTGAACCAAATCCTGAGCATGAAGAGTCCCAAGAGCAATGGCAATGAACATTTTCTCCTCTCTCACTTCCCATGGCTCACATAGCCTCTCTCATTAACACAGTCGCATATTTTCATTTTCAGGTTAAAATACTGGAAAAATAGATTTGTGTATACACATACAGAAAATGCAGCATTAACGTACCACCGGGATCCAAAATTACAAGTCTTGAACTGAAGGGGAGTGGCTTCTCTCGGATTTTAGGCTAATGACAGAAGCTTCAGTACACTTGACTGTAAGCTGATACCTAACCCAGGAGATTTAAAAGGATGATTCAAGGCAGGTCAAATTTGGGGCACTGAACTCTGCGTAATCTTTTGGATAGCAAAATGAACGTGAATATGTGGAAACACCATCAATAACTTACAGAAATATATATTTTGCCTTTAATAAAAGAAGTACATACAGTAGGTTTAATTTGCATTTCACTTGAGCCAAATTCATTTGTGCCAACTGCACAGAGAATTGCTTTCATTTAAGTCTTGTTGCTGAAAAAGCACATTCATTTTTTTTTTCCCAAAAGAAGTTTTTTCACCCCTAACAAGCCATTAATTTTAGAAAAAAACCTGTAGCTTGTCAGTTTGACATGGTTTAATTTGCAACAAACGGTAAACAGAGTATAGAAAAAGCAAACTAATAGAGACAGGCAGAGACAAACCACATTTTTTTTGTCACTAAAAAAATCTGTGTGGCAAAATATGAATCATATATACTTGCATTTGTCCCTGTGACATAATGTTAATTACTTATGTGTGAAGCATTCCATTAGAAGGTATGCACCTAAAATAAATAAATGTTAGTTTAGTTAATTGCAGCCTAAATTCTAGTCAGTGACTGAGTATTCAGTACCCATTCATAGATGCTTCCAATTTACATATTTCAGAAAGCGTATAATGCTCCTATTTGCTTAAATGTCAAATGATAGAATGATCCTGATAAATACCATTTAAAACCAAGAAATACTCAGAAACCTCCCAAATGTAGCACAACAGGTTTTTTGAATCAAAATGCCTAAGTCAATATGTAGGAGGAAAGCTTCATCTAGTTTAAATTTCCACTGAGGAGCTGGCCCTAAATTTTACTTACATGTGTTAGTGCTTCTTTTTCACCACAGCATTTATTACAGCACCCAGTCTTTCCAATTACTCCATATCAAATTATTTGCTAGCCAAAGTCAGCCACGAGGGAAGTTCCACGAGAGTATTCCCTCAGGCAAGAAATTTACTGGATGAGGAGCACTCCTATTTATATCCTTACGTCTTTTAATGTTTCCACGTGTTTTTAACAGTAGCTTCCTCTGCTTGAGCTTGCTTTGACAAGCATATAATATGGGTGAGAACGGTGTGAATACAATACTTGAGGCCACTGAAAAGCTTGGAAAAAATTTTGTACTATCAAAATTATTTCAGTAACAGAACAAGGATCATGAATACAAATAAACTGTAACAGATCCCCCAGGAAATCATATGCAAAAGTGTACATATAAATATTTAGCTATTCTTATCCAAAGTATTTAGAATGAAGATCCTGAGCTACAGTTGGTCATAAGATAAAATCATGAAATGGATCCTTGGTCATTTCCAATGCTCAGCCTTAGAAAGAAATTTGAGTGGCATCTCATAATGATACTGAAGCCCCTGAGGGTTTTAAAGACGTGAAGTAGACAAATGTTACAGTGATGTTCAAACAGGTAATGATGACACCTCTGCTGGGATCCGATTCAGAATCGTATCACACTACTGGGACATACCACAAACATGCATCCAAGCTCTACATTGTGTATATTCCTTGGTAATCTGGAATATGGGTTTTGCTTTGCCTTTTGCCTGTGCTTCCCCTGCATTTACCTTCACCAAGAAAGTTTTGTGACATCAAGCTGCTAACATGCAATGGGCTGCAAGATGTAAACTGTACTGTCATTGATAATTCTTTCCCCCTCAGTCTAAATTTTACCTGGCAACTTTGCCACAAATGGTTTATTTTCAACAGTGGAAAACAGGAATGTAGTTAATTTGGAGAGCATAACAGTCATTGTTATCCCAATGCTTCAAGTAAATTAACAAGTTTAAGCATGCTGAATCGGGTAGTGACTCAACACATGGTTAAGGCAAGTTTAAATAAGTGCTATGATAACTGTTTTCTAATTGGGGCCATTAAGAATAAATAAAACCAAAGGTAATAGGCAAGACAAGACTACTAAGGGAAAACAAGATGGGGAGAGAACAAACTTGTTAATAACATACTGAAAACTGAAGAAAAACTTTTCTTGAATGGAAACAGTGACTATTAAGAAGAAAACAAAGAAGCAAAGATAAAGTACTTCAGTGAGGTACAAAAAGAATCAAGTGTAAAAATGGACAAATTGCAGAGCAGAATCAAAATGAAACCATACTTTTGTAATTATTGTCAGTTTTTATTTAATCCAACCAATTATCTAAAACGTGATTCAAGCACACTTGACTTCAGTGAATTGCCTTCTATAACACTTTTATGTGTATCATTCTCAAAAGTCAAGTGTGCACTGATTGCACTTCAGGCAGTTACATTTCTAGAACGGTGGAGAGAGGAGAAAGCCCCATACATTTAAACCATCCATTTAGAATGAAGTTACCTGGGGTTTGGGTGTGCCTGCCCTGCTCACAGCTGGATGCACCAGGCTGCAGCTCAGGGCAGCTGTGCGTGGCACAGGCCAGCCTGGGCTGCTGAGCTGCCAAAGTCCAAGGTCAGCTCCTCTGCTGATGAAAGTCAGTGTGAAGAGAGCTGGAAGCAAGGGCTGGCCCCAATTTTCCTTTAGGAGCTGCTTTTAAGCCACAGTGCAGCACCAGTCTGTCTGCAATCCTGACCCAGCATTGCCACCACACCTGGCTCCTTGCTCCAGCTCCCACCTGCCAGAGTCACACCTGGTTCCTGGCTCCCCACCCCTTGCAGAGTGGCCAACCTTGCTACACCCTGTCAGTTGTGAGGTTAACAGCAGACCTGCACACACACATCTTCTGGAGCTCAGGATCTGCATAAAAGCACTGCGTGCCATGCTGATGGCCTGCAAAGCTTCCAGGGTGATGTTAGTCCATAGGTCCTGGCTGCTCTTCCTCTTCTGACCTTGCAGGCACAATCACCCTGGTTACTTCAACAAGGGCAGCAGCCAGAGTCACACTCATCAATTAGTCTCCCTGTTTGGCCAGGTCACAAATGGGAGGCTTTGTGAGGTGAACACTCATTCTGACAAACTGTTGTTTTGATGCCAGGCTTAAAATGCCACCAGATCAAGGCATAAACTTACCATAGGGAGCTCCATCGAGCCTGGTTCTTCAAGTGCTTGGGCTAGGGCAAAAGCCACTTTTCCTTTGCTGAGAGGCAAACTGGGCACATAACCATCAGGCTTCTGAGCTGGGGCAGCATTTTCCAATGCACAGCCAGCATGTCATAGGATATGAACAGAGTGTAGAAAAAGTGCCTGTTATGTGATGGGGATAAAAAGCTGACAAAATGCCAAAGTCCTTGAGAACAGAAATCTGAGGATTAAACTGGGAGACAGTGTAGCACTGGAGCATCTCTTATGTCAGCAAGACTCCCTCCACCTACAGAATTTTAGTAAGGAGAACGTGGAAGAACTGCCCATTTCCCTGACGCCCATCTTTCAACCGTTGCTGGGAAGCTACTCATGCAAATAGGGTTGTGCTTTCATTCCAGCTGGGTTTGCCCCTAAAGGTGCTGCAGGTGGTGATTCTTTGTGTCCTTTGATGAGAGAACAGACCATGCAGATGTCCTGTGGCTCCCACTTGCAGGAAGAGCATGGAACCAACAATCAGCCCACGCCTGTTTGATCAAAACATATCTGCTGGCAGCCGCTCTTCAAAAAGCGCAGAGACAATATGGGAGCACTTCCTAAGGCACTTTTCTTTGGGGATCTATGAAGGAAATTGTCAAACGTGGATGGATTTCCTACAAAGCTGCTTTTGCTTCTTTTCTCCCCCTCCTCATAACTGGTATTCCTACAGGGAAGCCCAGGGGTGGGAATGGAGTGTGCATGTAATCAGTTCTGTAGATAATCAATAGACAGACGGTATCAGGAAATTAAACTAATATTTCTAGCAAGGCAAATGACAACAGGAATTCAGCATTTGGGTTTGAAAGATTGATGTAAACTTCAATAAGACAACAGCCAGGATTTTTCATAGTGACTTTGTACTCTTCAAGTTTTGAGGGTCAGGTTCCAGAGATATTAAGGCATTTGTTTTTCAAAAAAAAAAAAGAAAAAAAATAGAAATCAAACTCCTACACATTACCTCCACAAGCACATGGTAGTATATTAATCTGAAAATAACATCCCAGGGCTACTGGGACTTTTCCCATAAGTTCAACATGGATGACCTATGGATGCTTAGATATTTAGCCTTATAAGGCTATACCACACTTTTCTTTCAAGTGACTTTACTTTCTCTTCTATTTCTGGGATAAAACATTCCATCATTTTTACTGTTTTAGTTTAATTTAGGTCAGAAGCATCTTTCTGGCACCTAATTCTAATTTCAAAATGTCAATGATTTTTTCAGACAGATGTGGGTTTTTTCATACTGTGATCACCCTTTCTTGGGTGAAATTGTTAACAGTATCATCTCTAACAATTAGGAGATTTATTTTTATGTCTCTCTGACAGGAAAAATCAAACTTTAGGTACTAAGACACGTCAAGTTCAAGTGACTATGTTGAGGATTTAATTCACACAAATCTAATCACTTTCTCTAGGTCACTTTTTGAACACTCTGTGCAAAGTCTTGGTTTCAGTGTTACTCACATTTTCTGAATTTCTCACAGTTCTGTTCCTGTGCCTGAGATGCAGATGAAATCATATCTTAGAACAAGCATTTTTCAGCCAAAAACCCCTGTAAGCCTAAACATTTGACCAGGAAGGAGGAGGAACTAATTTTTCCCCCAGGAAGATCATTGCTTCATTAATAATTCTGTATTGGGAAACTTAGAATCCTTCTTTAATTCTAGTATTCACCAAATGATTTCTGCTGAAGCAAAAACAACAGCTTTGGAAAACTTGCAATAAAAGTCTGCTTCTGTGTGAATCTTTCTCTCCCTGAAATGAAAACAATATAATGTGGGACAAACTTGGTATCACTAGGAGGCTAAGGGAGTGTGTATTTCTGGCTTATTTGAATATCTTTAATGCAAGATATAGGCTTAAATTCCATTGATGCACCCAGTGTTGCTTGTCATAGACCATGGTGGCAAGAAGTGCAATATAGACTTTGGACTTGTAAATGGCAATGTTTTGGTGGTTGAATCTAGAACAGTCTTAACACTCTGGAGAGTGCTTGATCTTGCAAGCCTGCAGCAATGGAAAAAAATCATCCTGAATCAGAGAATGTTCAAGAGTGCCTGAAGCACACTGGTAGGCACAAACCCAATAAAATGATAGTGTATAAACACAGAATGCTTGAAGCTGTGGAAGGAGGACAGGGAGGTTTGCCTTGCTACCAGATACTGAAGTGTGCTGTGGGTTCCAGTAGCCCAATTTACAAGCCTCTTGGGAAGGATAAGAGAGCCACAGGGCAATTAGCAGGGCTCAGACCTACTGGAGATGACACACAGTCCTATGTGAAAACAACACACAAGTTCTTGTTGATTTTTGTAATTTTACTCTGGAAAAGTAGAGAAGAGTTTAGTGATAATAGATAGGAGTTCAATTCTAGCATACCCTTTCCTATTCCCTCTGCTCTAACAGAGGTTAGTTACTTTTTCTCCTGCAAAGTAAGGAGCCTTATTTCTCCCCTCTCCTGAGGGGTGAGATAATATCCCCCTCACAGCACTTGGTTGACTGATAATGCAGAAGGTGTATGAAATCAGTCAGGTGATATGACACATTGAAAACAGGAGTCAAAGAAACACAGATAGTATTTTTCAATAGTGCCAGTTCAGGATAGATTTCATTTTCGCATGAATTCCTCCCATTCAGAGCTGAAACTGAGAAAACAAACTGCCATTAGAGAGGTCCCAGCTGCGTCAAGGTTCAGTAACAACTAGAAGTCACAACTGGCCTTGTCTCCGCAGATGTGTCTCTGGGGTTTGCAGGACAGCATTGTGTCCAGAAAATTATAAAAAGGGCCCGCCAGAAAGTGCTGCAGCCTGCGAATGCCTCAGGCTTTTGCTGGGGACAAAGCAGCTCCTGTCACCCACAGCCAGTGTGACTTTGCTGCAGCACTTTTTGATTGCAGATTTTTTCATGGGCTGTCACCTGTGTGGTGCAGGTTTTTTTATTTTGTGTTAAAACAGCAATAGCAGTGCAAAAAGTTATAATGGTAATGCCAACAGAAATAACATTAAACTCCCCAAAAGAAAACATTAAACAAGAGCAGTGTTACCAGGTAATGTTCAAGCCAATTCATAAACCTCCTCTAATAGCGGAAAAGCGAAAGGTTTGTTGTGAAAAGTCTTTCTACACTGTTGAATATATCGATACCACATGCTGGGATTGGAACTTTCCAAGAAACAAATATTGATTTCCCTCTGCCCTAATGTACAAATGGCAGACAATGGCTTTGTAAACGCTGAATCTTTTAATTGTTTTAAGGCTGATATATTCTATTAGCATTGAATTTTTATGATTTCATTGTTCTCCTGTTTTCTGCTGCCATCCCCCACCCCTCTTTGAAGCCTTTTGGGGGAGGGTATTTTGACTTTTTTTTTTTGTGTTAGAAAGACAAGCAAAAGAGTAGTTGAAATTAACGTAGTATTCCCTGTACTGCATTTCACTGTCAGGTATGATTCATCTAATTTTAGTATTACCACCAGGAACATTGTAGCAATTTCTTGGGAACACAAGGTACTAGTGATGATATAACATTTTTATTTAAAAAAAACAAAACATACATTCCAGAAAATCATGCTATAAAATATATGTTTGCTGTATAATAGTGAACTGTGGACATTCCATTTCAGTTAATTGCTACAAACAGAAATCCTGCTTTAGAATCCCTAATTTCACCAATTTTACAATAAATTTCAATGGCAAAATTGTAACAAAGCCAGAAGACTACATAGGCACATGTGTTTCCAATGATCTGAATGCTAAGTGAAATTTGGAGCAAAATGAAAAGGATTGGGGCAGAGTAATATTTTTTTCTTTAATTTTATTTTATGGAATAACCACTATTCTTCAATACTAGCTATATGTCATGTAAAGCTTAAAAAGCAGTTATTCATTGTCCTGAAGGTCACCTAGACACAGTAAGTTCATTTCATTTGCTTGACAAGAGATCCAGGCTTGTTATGAACTCTATGAAACATGACAGCGAGGGACTGTCCCTCCAATCCATTTCAAGCAAATATGATTTTCCCTCTGAAGAAGGGGCAGAGAGAGGTGGCTGAATCTGATCCAGCTGTACCTGTGCTCATCCAGAGACAACAGCCAGAGGGAAGGCACTGCAGAAGCATCCACATGAGAGAGAGAAATGGGTCAGGGTGCGGCAGAGCCTGGATCCGGCTGTGCCACTCTCACCAGGCTGATGGCAGCACAGCTGGCACCTCTGCCCCTGGCTTGTCCTGATACCCACAGGCTGCAATCCCCTTCTCCCTCAAACAAAGTGTGACCCTGTACTTTACTGTGATGCCAGTAGCTTATAATAAATATTAAGAATAAACGTGTTGATATTTCATTTGAATGCCATAGTTACTTATTCTTTCACACATCTTTGCTAATCTTACTACTTATGCCACTTTCATCCCATTCAAATTATCCACGATCCTTTTAATTTTTCATTTATCTGAACACACCACCTTATATTCTGCATAGATTTAAAAATGTATGTTACCAGTGATTTTTCTTGTCACAAATTTTTAATTACTGTCTACCTATCTTATGGCACACAATAGAATTAGATCCTTGGAAAGAGGGATGCAACTCCCATTTGGGAATTACACATATGCAGACTGACAGGGTGAGACAGGCACAATGCACAGGCTTTTAGCATCTTTTCTAGCACTTGTGTTAGTAATGGGATGAAGATGAAGCAGGCAGGTCCTTTCACAACAGAAAATCTCCCAAAGCATCATGTTGAGTTATGGACAAAAGCAGCAATTAAATGGGGTGTCAAGCATGTGTGCTAAGGATAAACAAACAGGCAAAACTAATTAGTTAAAATTTGTCTGGGAATTGGTGAATAATAAGAGCTGTGAATTATGAGACAGCTGTTTTGTGTTGCCAAATTTTCTCCTGTCTTTTTGGCAATGAAAGTTTATGAAGACACTGAGTTATAGTTTATAATTTATTCATTATGATGTTTAGAATGGAAATACTAAAGGAACGTAAAACTCTTACTGATGGTAAGGGCAGTCTTGTGTATATAAACATAGTTGTGTAAACCAACTTTTTATAATATTATAATTATTAATATAGTATAAATATAGTAATACAGTTGAGATGTCAAGTGGCAGAAAATCTGAAATATTGTTCCTGAAAAGATTATTCTTGTAACCTTTCCAGACTCAATGAGCCTCTCATTGTTTATTACTCAGTCTGCTGGACCTGCCTGGTTCCATGCTGATGATACTGCAACACACTGGGTATCTTGCCTAAAACAGAGACAATTGAGTTTTCCAGCTGCTAGATACTTAAAATGCAGTATTAACATTTTGCCTAAGTGTATTTTCTACTAAAAGAAATTAAGAACATTTTAAATTAGGGACTCAAATACAGAGGGATTTCATATGCAAGTGAAATTCAATTTTCGTTTTCAACTTAAGGACACTTGAGTTACAAACCAGTTAAGTTCATTAATGAACTAACGGAAGAAAAACACGTGAGGTGAGGCTAAGACAAAGTTTTGTTATAAAGCCATGACCTTGTTGTAAATTCTGAGATATTCTTTTTTTTAAATAAATTTTATGGGTTTTCAGTGAAATATTATTCTAAATCTGATTGTTACAAGTAAAAAAAAATGTTTTCTGGGGGCAAGACCAGTGTCTAAGGCTTTACAGTTTGGTAAAATCCTTCAAATTTGGCTGTCAAATATTAGCTGGTCTTTTTTTTAAGACAGCAATTTTTTATTTCTTTTTCTCCCTTATTTTGAAAACCCCAGAATTTTAATGTCATTTTCATAAAAGCTCCTTGTAAAATCATTAGAATTGTGTGATCAGTTTGAATGAATAGTTCTAATATGATGCATTAAACAGAAAAGTTATGTTAAGAAATCGTGAAAACCTGCATGAATAATTGCAATTCTTCCTTGGCAAAGTCTGGGAGAGCTGCCAAGAAAAGTCTGTCTCCCTGACAAAGGTTCCTAAGCACTACATTTACAGAAAGTGTAAATATGTAAATATTACTGCCAGGAATAAATCTGAAAAAGAACATATTTATACTGAAAGAAAAGGTTATTATTGAAACTGATTTTGCTCCCCCAACACTGTGATCACCAACAAACACGAAGTTTATGGTAACATTTTGTAAAGACGTGTGTTCACTCAGAACCAGACAGATTTTATAAATGCAGTGCAGGATGAGGAATGACCAACTAAAAGTATTTCTGACTATCACTAACCTGGCCAAAATCCAACATATCACATTTCCACAAGAAGGAATAGTACAAAGAAAAGTCTGCTAAAATTAAGAGCAATAAACAACCCATCTGAGAAAAACAATTTCTCACCAAACAGGATTCTCATGAGATTATCTCCTAAACACTTATCTAAATGATCCTGGAATAAAAATTGTGCTAGATGCAAACAAGGGGTGAAACTAGACAGAGAGAAGTCTGATAGACAGAGGCTGCATCCAGGTCTCAGCTTTCATCCCTTGTTTAAATTTGGATTTTCAGTTCCTAGTCTGAGTCCTTGCTGCTCAGTCATAATTGGCCTCGAAGAGGATGCTATCATACACAACAGGGTTGTAGAAATCAGTGGATATATAACAATTTGCACCAGCTAAAGATCTCCTATATCTTTGAAAAGCACCAGCTGCAGAAACCTAATTTACTACTCTTGCTCATAGCCAGAAACCTCCGACTGATGTAGCTGGCGTTTCCCAGGAGTATTCATGCCTCAGAAGGGAACTGGGATTACAGTTGAGGTGTGGATAATATCTCCGGTATCACTTGGCAATTTCAGACAACTTACAGTGCATTACCACACTTTCCTGCAATTTGGTGCTTGGATGTCATAAATTACATTGACACACCATTAACATAGGTAAGTAGAGTAAATAATTGATCTCTCCAGAGAAACATTAGAACCCACTGTAATAACAGATCTGCAGCAATCATTATTAGAAACATACAGACCTCAACATTTTCTTTTTTCATACCTACAGCTAAGCCCACATTATTTTCCTTTTAGTGCCTTACTTTTGGGCTGCTATTCTTGCACTAATGATAGCAGGAGAGGTCTTTAACATGTAAACAGAAACATAGCTTACCAAAATTGGGTTGTTAGATATATCCATATTATTAGTGATATCCGTGGAATTACATGTGTGGGTTTTTTGGGGAAAAAAAATAGGTTATTAGTCTGTGGTAATAGCAAATTTTCTTAGTGCAAGGGCAGAAGTGAACCATTAAAGTGGACAGGAGAACAGGAGAGGGGGAGACCAGGAAAGAGACAGAGTGGGAGAAAATGAAAAGAAAGTAAGAACACCTGAGAAAATTAGTGAGAAAGCAAGAAGAAGAAAGTAGGAAGCAATTCACTTCGAACATGCAAATAAAAAGAGGAGCATGGGAATTCTAGGCACATATGGATTCCCATTTTGGAAATTCTGACAGGTTGCATAGACTTAGGAGAAGATGTTATTCTTCATCAGATGGATGCTGCTGATGTGACAATATATACAAAGGTTAGAGGTATTTCTGTTGAAAGAAAGACTGGCCCCTGGAAGCTCAAAGTACAGTTTGCATTTGTGGTTTTCATTCCTTGTTAAAAATATGCTGGTGACATGCATGTTTAAAGAACAGAAATTCTTTTCAAAACTGGGTTATTAAAACCTTCTCTTAGACTCAGCACAAGTGATGAAAGGTAGCCATGTGTTCAGATAGCTGTGGTATGAATCATTTTAGGGCTACTAAGTTGTCCCAATATGCATAAGCCATCTGTTAAGTCAAAGAGCATTAGGTATACACCACACTAATAATTCTTACATTTAATAATTATACTCAGCACGATACATCATTGGGAACAGCAGAAATGTGCTTTTGGATACCCACAAAATCATCACACAATTTTAAATATAGTAGGTGAGGGTATGTTTGAGTGGGCAGTGATAAGTAAGATCATCTTTGCACAGAAAGGGAACTGCTTTGAGAACACGCCTGTTTTATTTTCTCACAAATTTCAAACATTAATTTTATCTTCGGTGATGGTCACAAGATTCTCAGAAATTAAAGCTGAAGAGAAAAATCAGGAAGCATAAAATTATATTATTTTGACAGGCTCAGTGTGATTTAATTCCTGATTAATGTTCTGTGGCATCCTTTCCTACATGATACTCCATTATAAATGCTAGTGGACAAATTCCAGATCAGAAATCCTCAGCCTTGACTCTGGCAACCAAGCTAAGTAAATAATACCCTCATGGCCACAACAGTTTCTCCCCTTGCCTTGACCACAGAAGAAAGTGTTATCTTTATCCTTAATTTCCTGAAACACTTCAGAAATATTTGTCAACTGCTTAGTTCATGAAGCAAAATGGTGACCTGATCCTACTGAAAATCAGAAGCAGAAATTCAAATAAATTTAATCATTGCAATCACCATTGGAACGCATCAGTGTGTTTTAGTTTCATACCTTTGACTGTACTAGGCAGAACCTAAGCTGTGACTTGCTAAACTGACCCTTGAGTTCCTATTGACTCAACAATAACCATCACCTCTCTCTATTTTCTTTCTTCTATGCCGCAATACATTTTTGTCTTATGTTTCTGGGAAACTTGAAAAGTCCTTGGGGAAGCCAAAGATGTGTTAAAATAAAAAAAGCTCTTGATTTGTATCAGTCCAGTAGTTACTATATTATACCTGTATGGTCAGGTGTGGAATATAAAACCTTAGCAACATAACATTTTTCCTTTCCGTGACAAAATAAATTGATTCACTCTCAAAATTATTTCTTCTGAACTTAGGGAAACTCAGAATATCAAAAGATGAAGTGAACTTTTCACCCCAGACTTAGCTAAACAGGCAGTTTTAATTCTTCTCTCCCATTCCCCTCTCTTCTCAAAAGTACAAACAGAAAGCTCAGGAATAAATGTTAGAAAATGGAAACTTCCAGCCATAAATCACTATTTATATCTTGCTGAGGTCAGGGCTAAGGCACTCATTTCTGAAAAATGTTTGCAGTCCCTTGTGACCTCCTGAAGCCAGTGGATCTCAACTACTTCATGCCAGTGAAGATTTGTGACTTCACAAATTCTGTTCTCTGTTTATTCACCCACTTCATCCCCAAACCACTTCCCTGAGGAGTCCCACTGCTGAATAGCCTTAGTTCTCAGACAGAGAGAATTACCCTCACAGGAAGCACTCCTTTGTTAGGGATGAAGTCATTCTTAAGCATTAATGTTATGATATGGGAATAATATAGCCAGGAAGAAAGCAAGCCAGTGGAGAGGGAAGGCTGCATGTGGTTATAGGCACTACTCAGCGCTTGGAGAGCTGGAGCATGGCAGTAACATCCCATCCTGCCCACACTGGGTTATGTTTTTCAGTGGAAGAAAAATTAAGTGTTTCAGCACCCCTACCCTCTTGATCCTAACTGTAAGCTGTAATTTCACAAGATCAAGATCTATATAGGCAAGAACAATGGACTGGCCTTATTTTGTGTATTTTGTGCAAATTAAATCAGGCAAAGTGCAGTAAAAACAAAATGCAGTTTGACTTTCTTCCTAACACAGGAAGAACCTAGTTTTAATTTGGTTCAGGTGGGAAAGTTTAAGTTGTTTCTTACTTTTGTCCCTGTTATACACAATAGCAAGGTGTTATTCTTATGAAATCCCATAATTCACCAGAATGGTGCTATAAATCCTTCTAAAGTGTTATTATTTAATACCAGATTCCATTTAATGCAATATTCATTATATTAAATTTAGAATTTATGCTTTTATTAATTTGCCTCTTTTAGAGAGGAAAATGTTTGGAAATATAAGTATTTCCATAATTAAAAGTGCTGCACACCCAAGAAAAATAACTGATAAGTGCTTTGTTGAGAGAAAGATGAAGAAAAAAATCACATAAAAGAGGAAAAGTTGCATTTCTGTGAAACATATTCCCTTAAAACAACATTTCCACTAAATTTGAAAGCAATACTTATCTGAAAGGAATACTGTTGGATACTAACTGATGACCAGTGTTGAGATACAGCTTGCTTGGCTTGGGCTCCTAACAAAGTGTGTGTATCACATAGTTAAAATACACACAGGTGTGCAGATTGTGTGGAGTAGATTGGTGCCCCCCAGTCTGATGCTTTCTCTGTTCAGTAGGTGGTGTAACTATCTCCTGTGATTTTTTTCCCTACTCCATGATACTTAAACTGCCCTTCCTAGTGGCACTGTCTTCCAGCATGTATGGAGAATAATTCTTTAGAGCCATGCACTATGACTAAGCAGCTAGCTTATTGCTTGAAAATGAAAGTTGAATTTGAGTCCAGAAAGAGTTAAATTTGGTTCCATTTCTACCTAGAAGGACAAAGATATTGCTTAAAGCCACCTCACACCTCTCTGCTTTGGAACCCAGGCATGAAAATCTGGCAGCTAGAAGACTTTCAGACTCCCCTAAATTTTTCTTTTCATTAGATACTAGATACTTGCTGGACAAATGTTATACAGAGGCATAAATATCCCATCGTGTCATATACAAATTGGTGCTAATATTTTCTAATCCTAGACCTCCAGCTGGAATGAACTTTTACAGTATCACAGTCCATATTGTTAAATACCTTCTCATTTTGCTAATAGAATGTAGGTTTAATGAGAATTTGAACTGTGGTCTTTTAATGTGATCACTTAGTTCATTAAAACACGGTTTCACCTACACAAATCTCTTGCTCGTGAAGTTCACAGCAATGAATCAGAGCCCAGCACACATGAGTAACTGCGAAGTGATACTGAGTTTTGCTCTTAGTGGTGCAGTCCCCATTGGTCTCTCACACTGTGGGCTTTTCATAGATTGCTGTTCTGAAATAATAATGAGAAAACCCATTAAAAAAGATGCATTTTTATTTTTAAAGAATGGAACAAAGTGATTCACTGTACTATGGCACGGGAAGTTTGTCATTCTGCTTTAAAATCCCCATTCATCCAACATTGCAAACAACTAAGAAAAATCACTGTATTTGGTTGAAGTTTGACTTATTAAGATTTTTCTATTGTATAAAAGAGGATAGAAAATAAAAGGATGGGAAAAGAGACATCACAAGATAAAAAAATTATATGAAATGAAACTGGACCCTTCTAGTGCCTTCCAGGAATAGAGCAGAATTTATACAATAGTTGAGCATTTGCAAACAAATAGTTCTACAGTTCTGCAAGGATTTCCACCATGAAAGGTGGATTTCTTTTTTAATTCTGTTGTTTTGCAGTAGTCTCTCTTGAATTTCTTGTTGTCTCATTAATTCATGCACTTGTTAAATGGAGGACAGGCATCCTAAGAATGTAATGGGGGTAGGAAAATTTCTTTATTATTCATATGCAGAAATCACCCTGACACGGAAAACATTAAGATTTTTTTTTTTTAATCCATTTTTGTAATCTTTGCTGTCAGCATCAGTTGCCTGCTTTAGCCATATCTTACCCCAGAGGTGCTGGGAAAAAACTGACAGCAAATAATTGCTAAATTCCTCATTCCTGATCCTCCATTTCTGCCAGGAGTGTGCCAGGGCTAACAGCCTGGAAGGGACCCATGGGCTCTCCCAGACACACTACTGAAAGATGAACATTCACCTGCCTGCTTGGATGACAAAGCCTACGAGAAAGGAGGGTGCAATCCAGAAGAAAACTCCCAGGGTTAATGCCAGTTGCTCGACTCATTCACTTGACTGTAGTACATCACCTCAACTCCCATTAAGATTCCATGATATGACTGAAAACTAGATATTTTCCTATTTTTGTGGAAAAGAGTTCTTATGCTAACAGGAAATCAATAGATTTTTTTAAAAAAAATTTCTTACCAGTAAAAGTCAGTATTCCTTCCCTTTCAAAAATAATAAAATAATTTTAACTAAAACAAAAATAGGAAAAATTAGTGAGTGCTCCTTTGTTTCTGGTAAGAGCTAAGCAATTTTGAGCAGACAAATATTTGAAAGAAAAAATATAAACACAGATATGTACAAAATGCATAGATGTACAGAAGGATGGTTCTTTCTGAAATAAGATGTCTTTCCCCCCTCACATTTTCAAGCTAAATCTAATTCCATTTAGCCCTCAGAACTCATGCTTTCCTCACTGATTGTGCAACTCCTGGCAAAGGCCTGAAATACCCAGGGGTAGATTAATGTGCAGTAAAGAGACCCTGTACAGGATAAATGCAGCCTATCAGATGGCTGTCCAATTTATCACCCAGACAGCACCAAGTATGGAGGGTTTATAAATTAAATTAACCTAATTTAAATCCTTCTATTGAAAATAATTGAACAAGAGAGGCACTGTTGACAAATATGTGATCTAGCCATGAAAGCCATATTCTGACACTCGAGAGAAGCTGGGTTGTGCCCCCCAACATGGGAGATAAGGCACCACACTAGGGGATTAAATATGACAGCATCCTTCCTGGAGAAGTATCAGTTTGTATAAGCTCTTGAAGAAAGTGTTGAATATATTTACCTGGACAGTGTCAGGTTATGCTGCACCATCATTATAAAATTGACAAGAGAAGTGCTAGAGGTAAACAGCAGATGACGGAAAAGGGCAGGGAAAACCAGCAGCCAACAAGACATGAGGAAAACAAGGAAAGGATTTTGATGGAGAGTCCTTTTTACGCTAAGTCACTTTAATGGACACAGCCAGGGAAAAAAGAAATTCTTTTTTATCATAGGATTGTTAAATCTATTCCCCTAAGTCACAGTGCACTGAAAGAAACATTTTAAAATCTGATAATCAGAGCTAGAAAGAATGCAATAACAGAAGAAGGTATGTCCCAGAAAAATGACTTTTACAAAGAGAGCCAGGATCCTGATCTACCCTGCAAGTAGAAGCTTCTGATTAAACTGAGCTGGGAGCCTCTGGGAAAAATAAAGGAAAAACTAAATTTTTTCAAAATAGCTTAAATAACAATAAATTTTAAAAACCATTTATCCTGAAATAAATGACTAATTTATTCCCAGAATTCTTCATCATTTCTGAATAATATACGTGATGAAGTGTGAGAATGATGCTTGATTAAATGAGGTCCCTGGAGTGCATTAGAGGAGATTTAGTCTGGAAAACAGCATCTGCTGTCTCTTTCTTTCCTTCTCTCAACGCTGTGTTTTTCCACGTATTACAGCATATTACCCTCTTTCATTTTTAACAGAATAGGACAATATTTATTCAGATTTTTTGTGGTGGTCATACAATGGGTCTTTCAGTGTGAGGGTCTGAAAAATATTGCTGAATACTTATGTTATTTTTCCTGGCAGGAATAGTAATTACCTTCTCTTAGTCACTCACAGGCCACAGAAATCTAAGTCATTATCTGATATAATAATGCCAGTAAATGTAATTCAACTGGCTTTTTACAAGACTATTTTTTTGGTCATACTTCTGTTCTTACTGAGGCATCCAATGTTGAGGATCATGGCTTTGGTATAGCACTAATAAGAGCTAAAGAGATTTGTCAATGATCAACAGCTGGAAATATCACTACTTCTATTCTTTGCCACTGCCACCAGTTTGATAATGATGAAAGAGCTGTGCTGGACATACCAAGCCTTACCCAGCTCTAGAAGCTGAGGACCAGCAGAGAGCTTGTTTAGCTGAAAGGCCACGTTATTGGAGTTCAGATGTAAACACTCATGCTGGCTGTTGAAGCCTTTGTACAGACCTCAGGTGTCCTTTAAAACATCCAATCTGGCACTAGCCTTCAGCAGTGTCCCAGCCCACATCTGAGCAGGATTTTCATCCCACTTTCTCTTGCAGTACTCACACCATCTGCCTACCAGTCACAGTGCTGTGGGAACACTCAGTACCTGACACACAAGTAACTTGAGGAAAAAGATTTTTTGTAACCGAGTGCTTATTCAATGTCAGAAACAAATGCCAAAACATGACTACTATGTAGGTGGCCAGATGCTTGCCCACAAATATCTTCAGACTAATAATGGGTCCAGTGGGTGGATTTGGTTTGTTGGGTTGTTATTTCTTTCCTACTTGAAAGCCATACTGTTCAAACACTTCCAGTATGCTCTGCTTCTTCATTAGCACATATTTCTTCCCTACAATGTGCTGCATTTGATTAAGAAGACAACCATTTTTACAAAAAGATATTATGTCAATATTAACTAGTGACAGAGATAATATCAAAGATAAAACTGCCATCGAGTTAAGAGACTAATTTGCTTAAACATTTTCATGAAATTATAAAATTGGGTATCATATCTATATCTGATTATGAGCAGCAACATACCTCTGAGTTAATAATTACAATCTTGTTTTTACTTGTTGACAGTCTATGACTAATTGCTGTCTGAAGAGAATTTAAACAGATCAATTCAAAAATCAGCCATCTAAAGAAAGGTAACATGCTTAACATGTATTCAGTTGGGACTGCAAAGTTCTTGTATTTTATTTGGATATCTCTATTATACAGTAGCTCCTTAAGAGAATAAAAACCAAAGTGCATCGACTAAAAACAGGTAATTTAATAGCTTAAATGTTTTAGTTCTTTGTGTTTTGTAATGCCATTAATTTACCTGTATTTAGAGCAAAGCAGAGTTAGGATTTCTGGTATCCAAGCTGAGGTCTTTCATGATCTAACCATGAGCAACAAACTGCTGACAACTGGTCTCTGCCCAGTGTCAGTCTCTGATTTGTAGAGGACTCCACCAGTGCATGCAGCTTGGGGTGCAGCTGCAGGGAGAGCTGCAGCTGAGCTCTGGGTGGGAGCTGGAGACAAGAGGCCATGAACTGATGGCCCTTTGCACAACAAGAGGCACAGGGACCTCTATCTATCATAGGTGCTCAAGTGTGACTGACCTAGAGCTTCCTGGATGCTCAGGGAAAGTTTCCTTAATGGCTTTTTAAAACTTCAGATGACCTCTGATCTGGTCCCATCTCTTTTAGAGCTGGAATGCATTGGGCATTCTCTTAGGGTGTATGTTCCAGCTCCGTTTCAGCTGAAAGGAACCCGGGTCATAGTGCTCTGTAATGTGGACCTGGGAACAGTAAAGGTGGGTGATGCAGGGGTTTGCTCCAAAAGCAGGACCATCATCTGTTACGTCAGAAATAAAATGTGCTCGTGGTGTTGCACTGTACTTAGAAGCAGCAGTACTAAAGCCTGGCTGGTTAGTTGGGTAAACAGCAATCACAGAATTTTCTCAAACTCTTATAATTCAGCTTCCAGAAATAGTATCTCCATTTAAAGAATAGGGATCTTCATCACATCGGAAGGCTGATACTTTTAATTTGGAATGTCATTTAAAACTGAGTCTTCTGTGTTTTTACAAACAGGCATGACCACTGCTTCTGAAAGTCCCAAATATCATGTGAAAGATAAAGCAAAGCTATATAATTTTTCTTCCTATCAACTTCTTTATCTTCATTAAAATTGTTTTAAACATAATACTTAAGCTGTAGCTGATAGCTGAGTACACAAGCATACCACCCACTTTAGAGAAATGTGGTTCTTCCTGAAAAGCATTAAGAGATTTCCTGTTTGATAGTGTACATTACTGGGTAAAAAAACTGTTCTTTTCTATTTCCCCAACATTGCAGGCTCTGTACAAAAGCTGAGGAAAATCCTAATTCTCAGTTATTGCTGCACTGCTGTTTGTGGTTGCAAAGTAAGACTCATACATAAGTGATCTAATACAGAACTAATAAACACAGATGGATGCAAACAGTAAAAGCAGCACAGTAAAGTATAGGTATTTTCCTATTATTCTTCATTTTGATTAGAAACTCTAGAATCAAAGAACTTGACAAGATGCCCAACAGGATCCTGGTCTGCATTGCTAAGAGTACTGCCAGAAGGTCAGGGGAAGTGAGCCTTGCCTGGCTTGGCAGTGCTGAGACACACCTGGAGTGCAGCACCCAAGTGTCAGCTGCCAGGTACAAGAGAGACAAGGACAGGCTGGACCAAACCCAGCAAAGGCACTGAAGTGATTGAAACATCTGACAAAGGAGCAAAGGCTCAGAAAGCTAGGACTGATCAGCCTCCAGAAGAAAAGGCTTGGAGGAATCTCAGTATGCATAAATAACAGCCCAAGGGGAAAAGGAGCACAAAATCAAATATTGCAAACTCCATTTTAAAATAATTTTAAGAAACCCTTTTGACTATGAGTGTTATCAAATACCAGCACAGCTTGCCCAGAAATGCTAGGGTCCCCATCCTTGGAGATATTCAAAACCCATCTAGACACAGTTCTGGGCATCCCCTGCTCAGAGCAGGGGGACTAGGCTCCTGCCAACCTCAACATCCCACAAACCCATGAAAATTAGCACTAGAGACTGACCCTGAATTTCCTGCTTGTAACATTATAGCAACTGGGCAAGGCCCTTAAATTCTAACACTTTCAATTGTAATATCAGATTTATTTCTCTGGAATCAATGAGCTTTAGTTGCAGATTTATTTAAACATTTTGCCAGGAAACATTAAATATATTTAAATAAATGTCTAATCTCTTCAAATTAACAAAAAGGACTTAATATCAAGAGAGATTGGAAAGGATTTAGTAAATTAGTCTACAAAGTGACAGGTTAATTGCTCTGCAAATCATTAAGCAATACACTTATTTAGCAACCAATAATTTAACCAATGAATTCAGCCTGTTAACAAGAGAAAATTTTTTTGAGGCATTTGCTCATATTCTGATGAATAAATTTATGTAGTGAACTTTTCTACCAACAGTTTGTTTTTGGCTCTCATTCCATATTTATTACTCACAACTTAAGGAAGAGATGGGTCCCTGTAATTGCATTTTAACTATCTGTTTCTTCAGATGACTCCAACCTCAGTTGTTTTCTCTTGTGGGGAGGTGGGGGGTTTTGGGGTTTTGTTTGTTTCTCCCCAGTTCTCTGTAGGTAGGTCAAAGAGCTATGATAAAGTACATATCAATATGCAGCTGAAGAACTATCTTAAAATTAATTCTGGAAAACAGTGCAAATCATTCTCCTCTAATGGAAAAGGATTCTTAGAAGCACTAAACTGAAAAGGACAGGAAACCTGGGAAGGCCCCAGGGCTTCAGCCTGAGGGGGGCTTCAGAATGTAATATTCAGCCCCCAATATTATTCACATTTTAAAAATATATTTATCTGATTCCATGCATATTTAATGCACATGCAAGTAATAGAGATAAATGTGTGCCATTATTAGCAGACACTATTTCAGTTCATTTATTTCCTTTCTCACCACTGCTACTGAAAGCAGAAGAAAATAGAAACTAGCATTCAATCTTTAGGAGAGAAGAAGAGTTGAGATATGTATGGGCAAAACTCAGTCTTAGGCAGACAGAGGTTTCAGAAGGGCTCTGATTAACCTGGGGGAGAAACACCACCCACACCAAGTACCCTGCAGAGGGCCTGCAGGGTCACAGGAAAGGGGGAGTTCTTCCAGTTCTTGTGTGGTACAAGGGCTTCTCTTGGAGGCCAAGGAGTAAAAGAAAAAATCATGATTATGCTGGGAACACATTCATTTCAGGTATTAAAGCAGGCAACCAAAGCCCTCTTATCCTCTCTTCCCAAGATACCATGATAAATCTTAGTAGATTTCTTAGCAGTGTTGGGTTTTTTTGGACATTTTAGCTCTTAAACATGGGGAAATCCATTTGCTCCCCACATATACACAATTCCCACGATTTCAATAAATATTGACCTTTCTTTGGGTTTCTATTGAGATTAATTGAGTCAAGAACTACGTATTGACCAAAACAAAGAGGAGGTCAATACTTACATTGAAGGAAGATATCCATTCATGTTTGCTGAAAACATGAAGCCCAGAGGCCAAATATTTGCCCTAATTCACTTATCCTTTGTGATTCCTGGATTTCCACTGGCATAACTGAGCACTAAAAAGGCCCCAGAACTTACACAGTTTATATAATTAGTTAATTGCCCACCCTAGTGTAACACATGCTCTCAGTGTTGAGCTATCTTGGAAACTCTACAAATGAGGACTAGTTCAGGAATGAAATAGACATGCTCCCCCCCCTGCTATGTAGAGTCTCTCTTTCAGTGAAGCATGTTGTTGAAGAAACTATCTATGGTGAAGTCTCCAATAGATAAGTTGTATAAGATGGATTGGATGACCTACAGATATCCCTTCCAAACTATATTATTCTATAAGTCCATAAAGGATGGCATGGCAAAAATCCTTATTGTTACCCACTCATAAGTAGTGTCCAATAGTTGAGTGAAGGCTCATTTAGTGACTCCACAACAAGAGGTGATTTAAATTAGGACAAAATGCAATAGATTTATTCTTTTTTTTTTCTAATGCATAATCATAACTTCAAATCCTTCCTGTACTGAAAACCTTTTCTAGTGAGGAACAGAAGTCTCATTTGGCATAGAACAAAGACTGTACTTACTGAAATCTAAGCCACAGAATCATTGAATAGTCTGAGTAGGAAGGGACCCAGAAACATCACTGAGTCCAGCTTGAGTCATTCTCCTGGCAATTTAATCTGACCTAAATATGTCATCTACAATGACAAAGACATTACAAGTGAGCAATAGGTGACATTTTTATCACATCTGATATGAAACATTTTATCATAATCTGGTCTGGGTACTGTATAAATTAAATACACATTTGTTCAGCATACTGCACTGGAAAAACCTCATGGTGTGTTTAAGAGGCAACCTTTGACATATAAATATGCCTAAAATACATTTTCTAGGGAGATAATCTTGGCTGAAAAGAAGTAGACACTGCATAGTAGGGGTAAATAGGCTAGAGTTTTGCAGATTTTTTTTTATTTAATTCATTAGAAAGTGTTCATACACTATTAGACTGCTGCTGTAGCAGAAAAAAACATGTAGCTTTTAATGAAAATGCTAATAAAATAGGAAAAAACTGATTTATACAGAACAGAGAAGATTAAAACTCTCTTTTGATACATGATTTGATTGTGGTCTTAGTAAGAATGCAAGGATGTCTCATGCAAAGGATTTCAGGTAGCAGGCTTTAACATTGTTTTTATCTTTGTGCAATGAAGAAACACATCAGTTTCTTTGTTTTAATTTTCACATTTTGGTCATGGGTGGTGGTCAGACTGTCTGGGGCAAAACCTACTGCAGCACTATGTATCAGGGGAAAAAGCCCAGCAAGAAAAAGGGGTCTAAATCTCACACTACATCTACAGAAATCTCAGCTTCTAAGTTTTTTTTCCTCTTTGTTTCACTAAAAATCCCTTACATATTTCATCTGGATTATGGTTAGCCTTCCATCTTTGTCACTTTTGTGGGGGCAAGAGGAAAAAGACTGCAGAGATTGACGTTTTAATTTCTATCTGTCAAGAATGAAATCTTTGAATGAGCACACACTCTAACAGGACTGGGAGAACCTACTGAGATCTTCACACCAGAGTAAAGCGAGGAAAGAGGAACTGGAAAAAGTCTTTAGTAAGCCACACTGAGAAAGAACTATTTTAATCAATTTACTTGAGCATCTTATTTTTGCCTAGAATTAGTACATTCAAAAGTGTACAAAAGCAAAATAAATTATTACTCTGTTATGTTACTTCGTGCTGATTGTAACTGAATCAAGGCAGGTTCTCAATGTCAGACAAATTTTTATCTCTGCATAGATCTCTAATAACTCTCTTCAAAAATACTTTTTAAAAAAGTGTTTATTCGCAAGGTCAAGCTATAAGTTGAGGTGAGACATCTTGTTGTTTTTACCTGGAGTGAGAAGGTATATTTAGACTGTTTTTCAAGTATCCAGAAACTGTCTCTCTTATGACTGTAGAGAAAGAATGAGGATATTAACTCCCATATGCCAGTAGCATCTTCTATCAACACCTGTCTCTCTTTGGGGATTTGTTGAGCTCTTAATAAAATGTATTTCTTGAATATTTGTCATACTTTTTTCTACAATAAAAGCCAGATAAAAATAGAAGTCTGATTTCTTTATTCATAAAAACTGAAAAAAAACTACCATTGGCCTTTGTAGAAACTGATTGGGCAACACATGGAGAAGAAAGTGGTGACAACTGTTTGCTGGAAGTGCTAAGAAAATAGCAAGGGAATTTTGGTGCCGGAATTAATCATGAAAGTGCACTATAACACAGTAATCAGACTTCTTAAAAGCCTAACTATTCAAGTACTCAGTCCATTAAAAAATGCTAAAACCTCTCGATTTCCAGATTTACTGGGTAGTAATGCAAATTATACCTATCGTTGTGATTAAGTATGATGATTTAAAAACCAAAAAAATTATTGCCCTGTCTCAGGAAAGTAATACTTGTGAGCCAGTAACTAGCTCCAAATAATCTGGCTCTAAGTCTGACATAGTTCCATCACATCTCAGGAACAGGTGGAACCAGTAAAAAGCCCTGTGCATAGAGACACTAGACTAAGACATGTTTTATGCATTTCACTTACAAGCAAACATATTAAACAATTTTAAAATAATTAGGATTACCAGTGTCAGAAATGAGTTGATGAGAAATGTCTTATGGCAGGGATATTCAGGAAAGTCCCATTTTGACACATCTGTTGCTTATATCTCACTTCAACAAACGCTTTATAGAAAACTTGGCAAAGGGAAGAAATCCTTAAACATGGTAATAGTTGATCTAGCATGTTTTGATTACAATCTGTAACAAGCACTAGGACCAATAAAACTTAACTGTAAATGCTATGAAAACAACCCTTTTCTCACCTGAAGTCTGAAGATTTCTGGAAAATACAATAGCCTGTGCTTTTTAAAGAGAAGTTGCTTCAACTTTGATTCTTTAAGGATAAGAAAAGTGCTCAAGTGAGTTATTTCCATAGGTGTTAGTAATGACACGAGGCAGCAATATAATCATAAACACATTCATGTATATTCTTGCATAAAATTATGTTATTTATTATACATTTTTAAATCAAGTACAGTCTGCTTGTGATCTGGGACAAAATACTGGGAAATAAGAGTTTACATCAGTTTATTGGAAAAGCTTACTGATTTGGTTAAACTCAGTTAAGTTGCAAATTTGTAATTTGATGAAGTTGCTTATTGATGAAGACATGAACAGACAGACAATCAGTCATTCCTCCAAAATGAAAGGTTTCCAAATCCTTGCTAAATTGTATTTCTGATTAGCAGTGGAGAGAAGAGTTATGGCCATGGCTCCAGCTCTGTAATCATAAGGTCAATTTTAACAGAAGGGGTGTGGAAGTGAATAGTTCAGGACTCTGATTGTGACTGGCAGAAGTGCCAAAAGGAGACTCCCTCCACAAAGGGCCACCAGGCTTCAGTACTTTATTTCTCTACACTGGCAAAGAAATTGGCAGAGCTCCACTGACCTCTGTTTGTAGAGAAATGTAGTTTCAACACAGATGGAAAAGTGTATAAAACTCTTCTGTAAAGAAGCCTTAAAGACTTACATTTCTTTGAAGAATATGAATAACTCCCACTATTTTTCCAAGTTGCACAGAATCTTTAACAACCCTTTAGACAAGATACAGAAAATCCTGCATCTCACAAAAGTGGATAAACCATGTACTGCATTAAGAGTTTAGGATCTTCAAATCAAGATAATCTAATCCTCACTCACATTTCATTTAGTCCTTGATATTTACTCCAGTAACATTGATCAGGATGGTGACTTCCCTAGAATATCACGAAGTGCTTAGTCAGCTAATCAATTATATCACTTGTAGGGTAAGTGCCACAAGGTGTCCAAAAAACACAGAGTTTTGTTACTATTACTGCATGCAGCTGCACAGTTTGGCAGAAGATCTATGTGATGGCTTGCAAACAAATTTACAAATAATGCTTCATAATGTAATTAACATTCCTCAAATAGGTGTCTGCCAGCCCCTACATCCAGGATGACAGCTGTGGCTCAGGGTAGGAAATCAAGTCTGAAGTGACAGAACTGTGTAGACTGAAGGTAACTCAGTAGTAGCTTACCTTCTCTACAGTCTTTGAGAGAGAAATTTTCAATAATTGAGAGTAGAAACCTAAGTTAGCTGTTCTGAGCAGCCATGCACAGCAGTGTATGCTCCCTAGGTCAGGGTAGATTTTTCCAAATCTCTCACTTGAGTGCATCTCACCATTTCACTTCTAGCAGCAGGGCAATGGTAATTACACAGATTCAGTCAAGTTCTCTGGATTCACACTATATCTTATACTTAGTAAAGCTTTATCATATATATTCTAGAATACATATTAAAACTTAGCAAGGTAAAGTCACATTGACAAAATCACTAGTGTAACTCCATACATCTCAGAGAGGATGAGCCACATATTTCACCCATTAGTACTTAAGTGATTCAAAGTCCACCTTCTACACAAAATAACACACGCAACCCAGTCTCCAAGAATCTCCAATCTCAGTCAAGAGGGCAATCATACAAGAAAAAAAAAAAACTGCCAGGGTGGAGTTTTGGTACTCACCACAAGGAAGGACTTCTTTTTCTTAAGTTAAAAATATTCATGGAGGTGCTGTACAAAAGTTTATGTAATTACACCAGAAATTAATTTGGTCTTCATTGCTCAAAGTGTAAACAATGGCATTATTATTTTGTTCAGACCCTTTCTGGTCTTAATGAACTGATCAGATTATCCTATTCAGAGGTTTCACAATGATGTGGAGGATCATTATGTATTGTCAAAAGATTCAGCACATAACATTCATAACACTGAAGCTATTCAGGAGCATTCTAATGTTAAAGGTTGATAAATTAAGCAGCCTTGGAATTCTCATTAAGTTTGCCAAGCTAAATTGTCAGGTATTTTGCCTTAGCTAATGGCCTGGGTGACCAACAGTCATTCACAACGGAGGCCATGTTTATCTCATTAAGGTAGCTGAGTCAGTGTTCACAAAGGTGCCAAGCAGTAAAAAACTGTTACAGTTTGAACTAGGTTGCTCCAGTTTACAGAATGTAAATGCTTCTAAAAAAGTTTCTTCCATCTACTTATAAAGAGACACATGGAAGTGAAAACATATATGTCTTATGATTAGCACAAAGATGTACTTAATTCATTCTTGATCTAAGTGTGATTCATACCGCTTGTCTTCTCCTGATTTCTATTCTGAACCAGGACAATTAATCATTCCTGGTAAGTGATAAGCATCACCACACATCATCTGCATTTCCCTTTTTTCCCCATGCAAAGCAAATCATCCTTCAAGTCTGCTTTTAATGCTTTCCCTTAATTTTAATTTAGCTTCCCCCCCATACCCTCCTTTTCAAAAGCTGATTGTGGTTCACAATTTCCACTTCCATACACAACAAAAGTAAGGAAAATACTAAAGATACAGAAAGAGCCATAACAGCATTGCTGCTCTCTGGTCTCCTTAGAAAAGCCGTAAACCATTTCCCAGTCCTCCTAAGCCTCCTGCAAGATACCCAGGCCAGTTTTATCAAGAACAGTTAAGAGACTGATAACTTACCTTTAACACTCACTGTTAATGAAGCTGAAGAGAGAGTCCTATTATTCATAATTATTTATCTGTGCACCATCACAATTCTAAGTCTCATAAGTCTGTCTCACTGCATTTAATGGTATTACTAAAGATTTGAAACAGGTACTGTTATAGCTCTTATTTCCATAGATGCTGAAAGCCATTATACCATTCTAAGTGACAATTCATTTTCCTTTGAAGAACCCTTCTGCAAAAGCATAATTTTTTTTAAGGTATACAAAAAATGAAGAAAAGAAAGTGCAGCAGCATTCAAGACAAGTTTGGGTTTTTTCTATGTATATGACTTTTCCCTGTAGTAATTGAACTGTGACAAGAAGCTAGCTGTGGAACAGTGTAAATCATCAAATGTCAGACTAACCCGAGTTCTTTCATTACATGCATTGACCACCACATACTTAAAGGTGCAAGTACTTCCTTCTGCTACAGTAATTTTGCTTTAACTTTTACTAACTAATAAAATCAACTGTTCTGTTTATGTTTTTGGTGGATTGACAGTGTGCAGATAAGGTAGAAAATGCCTTTTCCACGCAAGTTCTGTGATTATTTTTCTGTCTCATGTTTTCAACAGTTGAAATTAACCCCCTCCTTCCTTATTTCTCCATTACAACCCTATGGCTGCATACAGACATTCCACAACATTGAAAAATCACCCCACAACACATTAGAAAAATATTTTAAATGCTGGTCTTCAGCACATGATTGAAAACAGAAGGGAATTTTTTTCAAATTTTTTCAATGTAGATTTCAAATCTTCCTGGGCAGGTCTGACCTTTCTCCTAGTATCGTTTGTACTTGGCCTTAAAAGATAACACAATGTGTGCCTTGGAACGAGGGTGTGTTGAGTTGCTTTGATGCATTTTCTGTGTACTCCAGGAGTGTTTAGTTAGTGCAGCAAATGAAGGAACCATGACAATTTTGCAATAGATGTAGTGTGTAAGCATATTAATATTCAGATGAATAAACCAGAGTCCCTTCCTTACAGCATTCCTCAAGTACAGTCATTCTGTATGATGGTGTGGAGACACACTCTGGCTCTAAACTACGATCAAGCTTCTCAAAAGCTTTTCCTAAACTAGAGACAGTGCTGCCACTTGAGAATCTAGACTGGGGGAGAACACAATTTGGAATACCATTTCTTCCCTCCCAGCACACACACAAACAAATGTTTTTCAGAACAAAAATACCACAAAGCAATTTACTAAGTGATAGAAAATTCCTGCAATGCAAAGTCTAGTTCATGGCCTCCTTCATGGGATCTCAGAACAATTAAAAGATGTTATTGCCAGTGACAATTACTTTGAACTTTATTAAATCTTATGATGAACTCATCCCTATCAGTTTCTCATAGGAGCACTGGGAGGATTGCTCAATGCAATATCTTCAAACTCTTATCTCAGGAGCACTGCAGACTGTCCCCAAGGTGACCCTAGAGAGACTTACAAAAAAATTAAATTCACATGAAATGTAGTTTTTTCTGGCTAATGGCATAGCTGATATTTAACAGTTACAGTGCTGAAGGTATCCTGCATTAGCCTTTTCCTGTGGCACAGGTACCTCTGCTGAGCATTAAAATTCAATCCACAGAAAACTAAAGCATTGCAGGAATAGGTTGTAAATGTCTCAAGTTGCACGGACAGCACTTCCATCTAAGGCTTTCAGTTGTATCCTAGCCTGAACCCTTGAAAACATTTCAATATTCAGCTCAAATTCTGAAAACTCAAACAAAAGAAAAAAAACCCCACACGAAAACCCAACCAAAAAAAAAAAAAAAGGAAAAAATCAAAAAGCCCCATCATTAACTTTTTAAAAGGTGTCCCCAAAGGCCTTTCTTTGCCCTTAACAGCACAGATGCATTGTACAGAGATAGTAAACCAACCCAAAAATTTTTGAATTACAAAAACATCTTAAAATTGCATTTCAATAGAAATAATCAAATGTATATTTTTTGCACATTAATTAAAGCATTTTTCACCTGTCTGCCTAGAATGTGACCTCTAAGTTTCATAAAAATCTGTTCAAAATCTCTTGCTGTTTCAAGAAACTGATACAAGCTACATATTATTCCACAGAGACCTCTTTTAACGTAAATTATGAAACAGAGCAGGCATTCTTCTTTCATCTTCTTAAACTAACATGGTCCCCCTAATGTTCATATCACTTGGGAATAGACAACTTAAAATTCCACAATAAGAAAGACATTGTTTAAGGATTGAGTGCATTTCCTGATTACACTGCATTTCAAGATTTGGATGAATACCAAATATTAAGACCTTTGTCTTCAGGACAGATATGTGAAATCTCAATGAGTTTCTAAATCTGCAGATAACAAACCTTGTACGGTCTACAAAAAAGCTAGAGGACAAGCTAGGAATTCAAATTAACATGACAAGTAGGAAAGCAGCTGAAAAACAAAGGATGTTTATTCAGTGGGGACAAAAGCAAGGTTCTGTACTTAAGCATGAATAATTAGCTATGCAAATGTAGGACGTGGATCAAGTAGTTAGCAGTTTTACAGCAAGATATATGAGGTTTGTTATGCATCAACGATAAACATGAGTCAACAATGTTACACTGTTGAGTAAAAGCCAAATACCCCCCTCAGACAGCTGGAAATGAGAGTCAAGACCCACCAAGCAATCTAGGCAGGGCCAATAAAGCTTCGGATGGAGCATGCCGTGCAACTCCTCACTTTGATTTCCAAGAAATATAGACTAACTGGAGAGAGGGACACAGGGCACTGAAACAGCCAGGGTTCATTAGCTATGACAAAAGACAGAAGTATTTGGAATTGTTTAGCTGAAAAAGTAGAACATGGTAAATACAATGATATAGAATATAAATATGCAAAAGTTTTTTGTCAGACAGAAGTGATAAGCATATCTGTATCCATGGTGTACCAGATAAGAAAAATTTGCAGTTGCAATAATAAAGATTTAATTTCCTCTCCAGAAAGTAAGCCTCTATTCCAGCCCTTCACCCTCCCTACCAACACAGTGAGATGGACATCATCTCTAACCTGGTATTTTTAACAGGTGAAAGAAACAGATGAAAGACTGTTTGGACTAAAGAAGCTGTAATAGATGCTACCAAAGTATTTCTGAAAGTCCCTTCCAGAACTGTTTCTGTTAAAAACCTGGCACATACAAATTCATACACAGATCGAGAGTAAGGGCAATAAAAGCACGAGGAGAAATCTCTTCTCCTGGAACTTTTCTCCAGTGTTCCTTAACTGTGGTAGAAGCACACAGGAGGGATAGAACCAGCTCAAGCTTCTAACTATTATTTGGTATTAGGGGAAGAACATATACCTAGCTTCTCCAGTTTGGGGTAACAATCAGAGAAATCCTAACAACTTATTCAAAGCAATAACCCAACACTGCTCATTCTCACCATTAGCTGCTGTTTTATTCCCAGCTACAGTGAGTAGCATGCACCCTTTTGAATTAAGCAGTAACATGCCTCTGGAGTACAAACAGAAGGGAGCACTCCTCCACTAAGAGAGCACTGTCATTGTCATTTCGGTAATTACTTAAGACAAAGGGAAGCCTTGGCTAAAACACTACAATTACTCCAAACTAACAAAAAGGATGAGACTGAGTCAGAAACAAGTTTCTCCAGCTTTGCCTTACAAAAACCACTTTCTCTGAGGTTTTTTTTTTTTGTTTGAGAGTCTGGTATTTTTTGGGGGGATATGCATGGTGTGTGTGCTTTTGGGGGTTTTTAAACCAACACGGAGATGTTTTGTGTTTATTTTATATAAACCAATATACTGCACAAGCTTTTTACACCAATCACGCTACCTAATTCAGAGGGTCAAATTACAAATCAGAAAGGCTAAAACCCTGCAGAGATCACAAAGACAGTGCAAGACAGTGAAATATGGGAATAAGTGGTATAGTTGTGCCATTCAATTTCAGGAAAAGTAGTTGCTTCCTAGGACTATAGCAAGTATTCAATGAAAAAGACAGAAAGACACAGCATTAGGAAATATTTAAAATCCAGACACCTGGGTCTTACAGTATATAAGCCACCTAGAAAAGGGTTTTCACTGCCTCATGGAAGCTTCATTCTAGAGCAGAAATCATGTCAGACATAAAGACAGTAACTGACACGTGAAACCAAACAGAAACAAACCTTGAGAGTGAACATCAAAGGCAGCCTGGAGTCATATTTATAAGCCAGAAATATACAGAGCTGCATTTCAACAGCAAGAGATTGTTGTGCACATATAGTCTGTGGCGCTGCAGCAGTATCTATATTTGCTATCACAGCCTAAAAAAAAAAACAAACACCAAAACCACAAAACAGCCGTGTTATTGCTTCAAATCTAATCTTTCCCTTCATCTAAATTCTATTCCTTGATGCAAATATACTGAGGATATTTTGACAAGAGAAATCACCACCCAAAGTGGTCAAAGGCCTCACACAGCAAATGGGACAAGAAAATGAAAATATATCTACAACTCAAGTAAAAATAATTACAAGCAGCAGCTACTGATCTTCATATAATATTTGCTAGGCTGTTATGTTTTGTAAATTAAATTTCTGAAGGGAGTTTGTATGTGTAAACACAGCAAGCAGTACTTAGTTAATCCATAAATGCATTGGCTCAAGGAACAGTTCTACCACATGGTGTTATTTAGAAATCTGTGAGGCTTCTAGAAATCCAAAATTCCACTCTGCAAAAGAGCTTTAATTCCTGTTGCCCTGAACTTTCAAAGTATCAAGTTTCAGAACACCTACTGGCAAAAATAACAACACTGATTCAGATAAAATGCAAGTTATTGTAGAGAAAACAGCTAGATAGATTAGACTTTAGGACATATGCTCCTCTTGATATACATGCTTAATTCCTCTCAGCACTAAAGGGTATTATTTTCATGTTTCAGAATAGACTATATGCCTTTCAACTTCACTGTAATATGCAGGTTCCATTTCAAAAATGAGTGGGTGTTAAATACAAGAGCATAGCACACAGTACTCAAGATTATTTAGTGATACAAATAACAGGACCTCACCATGCCAGGAGGGTTCAAAGCATGGCTGAAGGAGATTTAAGTTCGCAGCCCTCTCAATCAGATAATTTCTAAGGCCATCAAAATGTTTGCTTTAACTTATTTGTGTTGGCTCTGTTCAGCAAAGAGACCACCCCTTTTATCCCACATATCCAGACAAGTGAGACGCCCACAATAGGGCTTGCCAAAAATCACACAATATAAAGAAATAAGTTACATCAGTAACACCTCCATGCTTTTATATAATGTTAAATACATAAAGTATCTACAGTTTGCTTTGAAAAATTAAATTATCACCAGAAGCCAGGTTTTTTAAAAATTATTCTTCATATTGGCCGCTAATTTTACAGAGCCTTGGAAAAATAACCCAACATTTATGTCTCAGACATTGAGTTTAACAGAGTCCATCTTGCAAGTGTTTTCCAACCTTAACAATTCTACAATCCCTGATGGAAGTGAGGTTTAACTAGAGATTGCTCACTATTTGGCAAGATCAGTAGAGAACATCACAAAAACGCAAATAATTTTCTTGGGTCATACAAATAGACAACAGAGTAAATACCAAGTGCAGACAGCGTTAAAAATGGGGTCAAACAGTCGCAGTAGTAGGCAGGAATAGAGGAATGAGCGAAAGCTTCAGCTATCAGAACAGCTGTATTTTCAAGATACTCGTGTTTTGACTTCAACTCTTACTGTGGGACAGAGTCTAACAAAATATTTTATTAACTTACTAAAATAAGTGGTTGGATGCAACCCCAAGTATGTTTATACCCATGGCACTCCAGTGCTGATCAGAGATGTCTTAGAAAGCAACCCAGAGCATCTGAAGCAAACAGAAAAAATAAACTACAATTTAACTACAGTTTCATTCAAATGCCTGGCACCAGGCAAACAATCAAACTTCTGAAGACACCTGCTGAAAACAAATTGAAAAAACCCCAAATGAACAAATTCCAGCCTCCTCATGTCTTATTATAGTAACAATAAAGCAATAGGCTACACATACCAGAATTATATTATCACAATTATATTCTGGTCCAGAAGCGACAAAAATTTAGAGGAACAAGATATTAGATAGAGCTGCACTTTTCTCAGTTTTCCTGAATTGAATAACACATTCAGCAGGCAGGGTGAAATATAAAGCCAAGTCAAAACCTTTCCTGAATAACTTTAAAGATATCGTACTATCACAATAGAGAAACTAATACCAATCTAGTTTTACATCCCATTTACATGTAGTTACAAATAGAAATGTATAAAATAAAACCCAAAACCCCTCAGGTGACAGGAACAATACTTTCAAAGTGTGAAAGAGTTTCGTGACAATACCTGGGAGACAAAATATACAGACTTGGGCTTTTTCTTCTTCAAGAAAAAAAGAAAACTTGCTTCAAAACTTACAGGAAATGAAACACAAAAGAATCCTTAAACCAGCATTTGTTGCAGTCAGGTGGGAAAGGCAGCTCCTCCCCTGAGGGATGCCCAGGTTGCAGTTCTCCACCCGAGTGGTTGGCACAGCCAAGGGAAAACATCCCCTTGTCACCTGAACAAGCAGACTACTATTTTTTTTTTTTTTTGACAATTAAGACAGAGTTGGGTAGCATAGAACACAGACAAAGCTTAAAACACCTTTCTTGTCCCTTGACCCCAAGCCCCGCTCCACTCCCTCATTCCCAGCTCCACTCCCTCATTCCCAGCTCCCCTCCCTCCCTGAGCAGCACACAGCAGTACCTGTCTGCAGCTCCTTTCTCCTCAGGGTTCTGCTCCAACACGGGCTTCCCACAGGGCACAGCTCCCTCGGGACAAAGCTGCTCCTGACATGGATTCCACCTCCCCGGAGAGGGATCCCTGCTGTAACATCCCCTACTTATCGCCGCCAGCTGCTCACAGGGTTGCTTTTCCCGCCCTCCTCACGGCCTGAGGGCTGGAACCCACACAGGTGCACCTGGGGCACCACGCCCATGGCTGAGGGCTCGGCTGTGCTCTGGGGGTGGCTGCAACCGGCTGCAGCTGGCTAGAACCAGCTGGGACCAGCTGGATGTGGCTGGGGCAGCCCCAGTGCTGATCCCCTCAGAGGGGCCCCTACAGCCCCCCAATACCGTCCCCTCACTGCGCACACCCAGCACCAACCATGAGGGTCACGGCTTCGGCCGAGCCGGGAATGCGCATCCCACCTGTAATATTTACACGTTTTTAAAGCCTTGCACTCTGGGTCTGAGTTAAGTGGCGTTGGGCAGTTCCACACTACGCACTACCCAAGACATTTTGCAAGGTGCCCACATAAGGCAGGAGGTTCCCTCTCCCACCCTCTTGCCACAGCAATGAGCAGCCCCTCAGGCTAAACGTCACTTTGACAGAAGCTGCTCAAATTGTGGTGTTAACACTTGCCATATAATTGGAGTGTTTCTGGCCACCACCATGCTCAGAGGATGCAGGAACCATGGACGTTGATGTTCCGAGCCCCAAGGGCGGGTAAGTGCAATCCATAATTTTCCTGTCTTGTGGCCTTGCTCCATTTTTTACTCCAAAAATTCAATGCCCCTTTGACGTCTAACCAAACTAGCAATTAGTTGTCAAGGCGCGGCTGAAATGTCAAGATAAAACCAGTAGATTTAATCAGCATTTCCATGGTAGCTGAAATTATGCTGCTTAATGGCTGAAATGGGTTGTAATAAAAGTGAGTTGACTGTGCATCCCTGAAAATTGATTCCTGGAAGAACAGTCAAACACAATTGCTTCAGGAAAGAACATTAAGAAATATTAAACCCTGGGTCTCTCAATTGCCTTAAAACATGGGCATAAAATCTAAATCTCTTTAGGAGTGTACCAAATTTAGCCGTAGATTTAGCTGGAGAAAATAAATTTAGAAAGGGAGATTTCATTTGGAATAAGTCTTCAGAACAGCCTAGCTGATTGCCTTTTCATAAAGACTACATCTTCTGGGGGAAAAACATGTTAACGCTCCCTGGTGCTTTGGATATTTGAGGTTTTTTGGTGAAATATCTCATTGTTTTCATTTTACAGCCACAGACAATAGTGGTCTCTCACCAGGGCAATGTATACAAAAAAGGTAAAAATCTTGATTTGGAAATGTGGGTTTGACCCATGAGGTCAAAACTGGATTTTGTCATCATTCCATATGTGACACTTAAATTGGACAAGTAAAGTATCTAAAAGCATCCAACAAACATTTTAAAGATAAAATTATTCAATAAACAAGATTGTTGCATCAGTATTACCATAAACACCAATTTCACAACATCTCAAGAAGCACATGCAGATCACATTTACATCATGTTTACAACTTTTTTGAGATGAAATACTCTGCTACTCATGTTCATTCTTAGAGATTTTTTGCAGTTTGACAATTAAGTTTTCTATGTCTCAGTACACTGTGATTTTATACAAGATACTTGGGGGAAAAATGATGGAAATTGTTATTCTTTTTGCAGTTCTCTTTCTGGATAATGACACAGAAAATACTTCCATCATGCAAATTAATCTTGTGGAGAGTTGTGACAGACTGATGTTAACTATCTTGCTGTCAAATTCTAAAGCAATATCTCATTTTTCTTTAATTTTCATCAGTACCTAAATCTATCAATATGTTTTAAAAAACAAAGTAAATGCGAAAAGAAACTTTATCAGCTTTACCTACATGTCCGTTTTATGTTGATAATGTCTGGGGTTCAAAAGCTGAGCTCTAGGAAGGACTAACAATTTCATATTTTGTCATTCCATGATAAGAAAGGACACGGGCAATAACAATGCAGCAGATACAAGGATTTTCACAGTTAGCAGCCTGCCTGTCACACCCCTCATTATCTTGCATGCAGATGGCTTTTACAATATTTTTCCCAAGTATCCTGCAATACTGAAATGAATTCTATAAAACGATTTGCCATATGTTTATAAATACTACGTACATAATGATTACACCTAGGATGAAAGAGAGGAACATTTGCATATGGAAGCTGTCAGATATATCTCACTAATGGGCAGTATTATTTATACATACACCTTACAATTAATTACAGATGAAGATTACTACTGGGAGAAGAATTAAAGACAGTTGGTTTAGCATAGTCTCACACACTTCACACAGATGCATTGAACTTCCTAAACACAATTTGGGAAGTCAGTAAAGGTTGTGTGATTACCTAACTTTGCTGCTGCAAATACATAGCCAGCCACTTATCTCTTTCATCCCAAATTAATGTTTTGGGAATAGGACAAACACTGTGACAGGTACTTTGAATCAAATATTGATATCAAAAGAGTAAAAATGAGATAAATATTCCAACAAATGCTGAGTCTAAGGGCTGCAATTACAAGAACTTTAGGAAATATTGGGAATACCTGCCCATCCAGAGAATTGATCTTACAGGGATGCTAAGTGAAAGATGTGGGTAGAGTGACTTAAGAGATGCACCATTTGTTATTAACAAAATAACTCTAAAGTCATTGTAGTACTTTGCAGCTCTCATATACACAGGGCAAGAGCAATGAGAGGAAAGGAACAGGCTGATGGGCCAGCAAGAGCCAAGCACACAGAGTGGCCTGCAAGGGAGGGAGCAGGTCAAGGCAGGCAATTTTATTCCATCTCCTGCCTTGGCTGCCCCATCTGCCAGTAACTCACAGAATGCAATGCAGTTGAATTACCTGGTTTCGCCTGGCAAAGAGAATGGCTGCCAACCTGGCAAGAGCTTGCTACACCTGTTGTTTCTTTGTATTTTTTTCCATTGTTTATTATTACTGTTGCATTAACTACTGGCTCCCTCAAGAAATATGCATAGTTAAATATATAATAGTATTTTTCTACTCTATGTGAAAACCTCCTTGCTCTTCTTTTGGGTAAATTTGCAAATCCAAGTTAGAAATATCCTCGTTAGCAAGCTGTTTGCATTTATATTTTGTGATTAAAAGGACTGTCCAAAACAGCAATGGACCTCAGTCTCAGACCAAAAAAGAGGTCATCCCCTTTTATTTTGCTGCTGCTTCACCCGATGGTTAATTACCTTCAGCTAAATACCCCTAAAACTGCTGAATATGAATTTGTTTTAATCTTTGGTTCTAGTTCTTCCCCTTCATGCTAACTCACAAAATTTTCTATTGTAGACAACCATTGTTTTGATCTCTACTTAGATAACTTTTTCATGTAAAAGATCTTTTTTTCTTTCAATCCACACAAAATGATGGTGACTCTCCATGCAACCTCTTATTTTCTTTCATGATATGTGTTCTGTGGTAGCTGTTAGCTCTGCATTGAGAGATGTCCCAGAATGGAAGTGCTGAATTACTAATGCACATGTAGGCATTCAGAAAATGTACCGTGTGAATCTCAAATAGCGTCTAATTTGACATTATGGCCTATTCAGCATGCACAATATTCACATAACAATCACAGTCCACAGTCATGTTGTGCTAAGAATCATACAATCACTTTGTTAGACTCGCTTTCAGAAAGGCTGCTTTTCCAGTCCTACTTATAAGCCTGGAAGTAAAATTATTGTGTTGGAAATTTCTCAGCAATTATAAATCCTCCAGAAATAAACTAATTCATATGTCATTTAACAAACAAGATTCATTTTGGTTGCTGCATGTCTCTAGTCATCAAAATGGAATTATTATAGCTGTGTTCATCTAATATGATAGATATGTAATAGATATCTATATTTAATCTAGATATCTAATATCTAATAATGCAAGTACAATGTAACCACTTCTCATCAATAGATCAGTCCACGTTTTGAAAACTCTTTCAGGGGAATTCATGCCAGAGATGTGTCTGCTGAAAGTGGCAGCAGTTTCAGTTACAGCAATCACTGTTAATCAGTCTTAAAAAACAAACAACGAAAAAGAGATTTCCAGACATTTTGTGAACAGCACAAGAAGTAGGACCTTCCAGGAGAAGCTCTTCAAAGCTCTCATGTACTTCCTTACATGTGCTCTGCAGAAACTTTCATGACATTTCAGGTGAGATGCTGTAAGAAAGGACACTGACTTTGTTCCTGCTTCTGTGCCTGCACCACACAGGCACCTCTAAGAAATGGTTTGGACAAAGATTTTACTAAAAAGCCTATATATAGTAAAATGCAGGGATACCTGTTCTGCATTTATAAGGATTAAAAAAAAAAAAAGGCAGGAAGAACCCCCACCTACTTCATTAAAAAATAAAATGCCTCACCAATGCAGCATCACTTTTAGTTTTTTTTCCCTAACTCAGTAGCTACAGAAATCATCACGCCCTAAATGGACTCCTCTGAACATCAGACTTCTCACTGCGTGGAGTGATCTGACATTAAAATATATTCATTGGCTGGCTGCAGAGCTGAAACTCCACACACTATTCCCCATGTATCTTTGTTTAGTGGCTCTGCACAACAGATGGAATTTTATGTCATGCAGCATTAGGCTACTGTTAAATTTTAATTTCAATTAATGGTCTTTAGACTCTTTCTTTATGCACACCAGGGATACTTTAGGCATCCATTTCCCTTCTAATTAGCTTTTATTGCTGAATTCATTCTGAATCTCTGGAAGTCATTAGATTCTCTAGGATTCGCAGCTGAATTTACTTACTCTCTAATAAAATTAATTAGTCCCTCAAAAAAAAAAGGCTGAATTTGGTCTACTTTTATATATATAGGTAAGTATTAAAAGTCTGAAGTTTCTACACATGCCTTTCTGCTACAGTTTGCTTTGTAATGTTGACTTTTATCCTGGTTATTGACATTAGCACTTCTCAGGTTGATGCTTTCCCTACTTCACTTAAAATGACATGAAAATGAAATGAAACCTGTTTCAAGGGCTATGTCTCCTCGATTATGGCACAACATCACTTCTACACCACTCTGTGTCAAAGAGCAGGTATGTATTGTGAGTTTCCCTAGAATATTGTGCTCACTGTAAAACTGAGCCTAAGGCACAGCTAATTTCCACAAGTACTACTTGAGAAACTTGGATGATTTACGCTGAAAAATTGTAATAAGTATAAAAACTTTTATTGGTCTGTTGGAAAAAAGAGAAACAACCAAGGTAATGCAAGAAAGAAAGGAGTCAATATCACGCTAGTGTGGCTGCTCTCCTTTATTTAGCATTTTTAGCATTTTATTTAGTATTTTTAGCATTTGGACAGATGTTTATAAAAAGCCTTGGCTGGCTTAGTGGCACAACAATATTAAACTCTAATTTATCACTGTGCTATAACTCTGAAAATTGAATAATATACCTTCAGGGGAGAGGCAGTGAAAGATTTCTTATTGTATAAATTACAATGGAATATTTATGACACTAGTTAAGAGTCTGTGACAACTTTTGTGGTAACCTCCCATTTTGAGAAGCATAAATTCTGTGTGCTTATTATATGGCCATGACACAAGTTGTTAGTAAAATATTACAATATTTATAAGACTCAGAATTGAAATTGGCACATAAAGAGTTTCCTTTATTTATGCTTTTTATAATATCAATTCACATACTGCATTACTTTTAGAACCTGGTTATGAACATGCTATAGACATTTATGAACATGCTATAGACTTTTCTATCCATTTAGGTGTCTAAATAAAAAGGTACATTTATACAAGAGACACCATGTGTGACATCTATATGGTTGTATACACTTCCCACTGCATTTATGGACACAGCAATGCAGCGATAACACTTGTTCTTGTCACTTCCTACACTCAAGTGCATCTCATGTAATTATTCATTCTATTCAACCCTGTCATTTGGAAGGACCTGGCTTTACAGAAGTGACACCCTCACAGACAAAAGGCATTTTTTGTAGCAGACAAGCAGCAAAAGTCATGAGAGTTGAACATACAGCCAAGGGTCTAAACACTGCTCTGACAGACACGTAACACAGAGTAAATACTGCCATTGGAAGCATAAGAGCTGTGGCAGCAAGGGCAGCAGTTTATTTCCTTGTCCAGTTTGGCATTCCCATACTTAGGATATCCTCACCAAACTAGCTCCAGATTTCCTGTTTAGTAGAAGAGAGAAAGAAAAAATTTTGACAAGGAAACGTACTTCAGAACTGCACACTAATTTAACATTTCCCTGGTTTGCTCCTGTAGTAATAGCTGATTTTTTTCCATCCTGATTTTTTTTTCCAATTTCACACACTCCGAGTGCAACAATACCTGGCTTTATTTCAGTATATTCCCCCTCAGCTCTTCCCTCTTTGCCAAGTGCACACTCTTGCAAAGCCCAAGCCTCTTCTATCTCTGCAGCAGGCACAAGTGGGCATGAACAAAAGAACAAAGCTGGCTGGTGGGCTCATGAAAAAGTGCATAGAAGCAATGACAGCTCAGAAATGTACCAAGTAAACAGACGCATCCAAAAGGAATGCTTTATACTGTGTCGGGTGCTCAAGCTAAATCTACAATCAACTACATACCATGCTGTTCCTCAGCTTGCAGGGAGAAAGGGACAACAGGAAACCTCTGCAGAGGGGTCAGCTGTTCACAGTGGTCCTCCACAAGGGAAGGACATTGAATATTTCAGAGCAGACCAAGGATTTTTTCTCAATCAAATAAAAGTTGCCATCAGATAAAATGTACCTTGCTCGGGCATAGCCTCAGAAAGGTGCCATCAGTTTCACCCTCATAAACACGAATTAGATAAATAGTGGAAAAGATTAAAAAAAAACAAACCTTGAAATTCATTTGATCGTAAACTTTTTTTTCTCATTTATAATAACGTAACTCAACATAAAAAGTAAGTACAATAGAAGCTTAAAGAATTAGGTCACTCAATGAAATTAAAAGGCCAAATCTGCTTTGCCTTTGTGGAACAACTGGTAGAAATAAAAGCAAGAATTATTCCAAATGGTATTTTCTTAGGCTTCTTCATTATCATTTCCACGCAGTGCTTTTTCACGAGATTAAAACAAAAATAAGTAAGTGTATTTATAGAAAATGTTTAAATATTCATGGTCATGAAGCATGGTACAACCTCATTTTATGTTATTCAGACTCTTAAAATGTGAAATAAAATTATAGTTTCCCCCAATTCAACCTTTTTTTAAAAGGAAATGCTGACTAAAACAAAAGAATCATGCAAAACAGATGATCAGAATAAAAGGAGGATCTGAAGTATGGATGTTAACTGAAAAGCTTTCATTTTTAGTCAAAAGCTATTATGTGTTTTCATCTAGAGTTTTTGGGTTTGTGATATTTTTTGCATAAATAAGTTTAAACAATGGTTAATACAGATTTATCTATGAATTTGTTAGTCTGGAATTTTAAATAATCTCAAGAATTCAAGCTGGTCAAAACTGAAGTAATAAAATCTAAGCCACCTGCTCCAATTAACATACCTAATTTCTTCTCTGCTTTATGCAGCCATTTTTCCCACGAGCACTTTCCACATGCAACATTTGGAACACCTGTGTACTTCCTGGGTTTTATGTCTCCAATATTACTTGCTTTAGCAAATCTTCAATTTTCACATAATCCTCATTCAAGTAAATTTGTTTTTTTAAATGTAAAGATAATTAACATCTACTGATTAGTAAAGTTTGGGTTGGGGTTTTTTAGATTTTTTTTTTTTTTTAAACTGATACATTCCCCTGATGTACGTACAATTTTTGCTTTAAAGTATTGAGTTAGCAGTTCCCTGGTATTTTTGAGCACTTGTCTTTGAAGTATCACGTGCAGCATCACTTCTCTTTGAAACACTCAAATCTGTTTCTGCCAGCCTGGGCTCTGCAGTCACTTCACCACAGAAACCCAGGAGCTGTGCCTGCAAGTCACTGCTACCCTTCAAATCTTATTTCCTTCTGCAACTTTTGTTTGGGATTATTTTATTGTGTCAGTGACTAACAGGCCCCCTTGGATTGTCATCCTTTATTGCCTATTCCTGACAGCTGCAAAAATACTGGCTTCCTTTTTTAATCATGAAATGAATTGTTGCAGGAGTGGGGAATGCCACAGTTTCCTCCACATAATGTTCTTCAATGAGAAAATTGTAATTTCTCAGATGCATTAGCACAATATACTAGGAAACAGCTGCATAATTTAACTTAATTGTTAAGCAATACCTCATTATAGCTAGACAGTAAATTCAGCAGTTCACGTTTTTTGTGTGCCTCTCATCTTTTCAGTGCTCACATCATGTTCTCTTTTTCATCTGCCTTTCTTCTCCCAAAGGTGCTGGGAAAGAGCCATATTTGCAATAAAAATGAATTTCATCTTCCTTAAGAACCAGTTTAAATTCATGGTAGATGCTTAAGATTCAAATTGATAGGAAAGTAAGCTTTTCTCGATAACCCTGGGAAGTCTGATAGCAGATACTCATCTATTTCTTTTTTAACAAATAAAAACCTCCATCCAAAATACAAGAGCAAGTAATAATTTTGTTTTGAAATACATCTTAGCTTCTAAAGGCCTATGATAGCAATAAATACTGTTCGGCAAAGTAGACGTGGAGAGCTTCAAAAAGAATAGAATTCAATGCCAGTGCTGAGTACCTAATATATAACTTGTTTTAAGACACTCCAAGACACCATTTGCATTCCCCACGAGTTCATCTAAGAAAATGTAATTTATGGTATGAAATTGATAGGGCAGTGTTGGCAGGCTAACACCATCTTTTCTCCAGACATTCAGTAAATCTAATCCTTCCTTCCTTCCTTCCTTCCTTCCTTCCTTCCTTCCACCTTAATAATGGTTTCATCCTGAGCCAGTTAATTTTAAATCTTCTTTACTTCCAACGTTTTTTTCTTAATTTAGTATTTTCTGAGTCAATTTGAACATATTTGTTCAAATTACATTTGAGTTCAATGGCCAGACTTGGCTATTTGCATAGTATATTCACATTATATGTCTATGTGATGATTCCCAACTTCTATGCAAGTTATTAATATACTGAATCTCTAGGTTAACAAAGGAAAAAAATCCATTCCGTTTCTATATTAGATATATTTAATGTTTTAAGTAACTGCTCCAAACATGCATCACTTTTATTGCTGCCATTTTCTAACCACATGATCAGGTACTTCTAAAATATTGATACTGCATCATTAAATAACAACTGGGGCTGTCAGTAATGACAGGTGTGTCACCAGTCCTGCTGCTGGTGGTTTCTGCCTGTTGGGACCAGAAACTTTCCTGTGTTCTGAATATGAATAGAGACTGCCTCTCTCTGTGAATGACACACCCTATTCTGTTTTTAGTGGTTGTACATTCCCCTCCTATATTCCTATCCAATACAGTCCAGATACTGTGTGGGAGAAGGAGAAGGTTTTACCATCACAAAGGTGGCACTCATCCTCTCTTCTCCTGGAAGAGATTTTCTTTAGCACAGCTTCTCCAATGCTGAAAATAGAGGTCACAGCATCTTCATTGTAAGTCTACTTCCAGCCATGTGAAAAGCAGACAGAACTCATTTTGAGTAAGATCAGAACAGTAAATATTAAGAACAACCACTCACATTGCCTGCTGCAAGTTAGGACTATTAAAGAGAAGCACTCAAGAGAGAGTAGGAAAACTTCAATGACCTTTCTTCTTGCCAGTTCTATGTACTATGAGCAATCAGTAATTAAAGGTGTTCTATATCTGTAGCCAAACATTAAAAAAAAAAAATCAAACCTTGGGCCTTTGTGGGAAGGTTTTGAGGTTTTGTTTCTTTATTCTTGTTCAGTTTTGTTCCCTTTTTTATTCACAGAAATTTGAATAAAATCACTTGAATACAAGAAACAGTAACACTAGGAATCTGAAAGTGTTTAGTCAGACCATGTAATTACTGATACCAATCAATCATCCCTGTAGCTTCTGATCTGTGTAATTCCCCACCCACTGAAATTCAACTAGTTTCTAATAAACCTTTCATTAATAAAAAAAATAAAGAAAGGGTTTTTGCATATTTATAACACTTTCACAATTAAATTTTGGGTTTGGTGGCATTTTTTTATGTTTACTGCACATCTTAATACAGCCTGACTTCATTAGATCAGTTGAAGACATTCACAATGCTGTAGACTGGTTCTTGTGCTAAGAAATATCAGCATCTCCTGATTTCACTGATATCTATCCAGCTTGTTTCCCATATTGTGGATTAATACACAATCCTCACTCTTTCTCCCTCTTGAGGAAACAAAAAGGTCCTGATCTCTACACCTGGACGTTTTACAAACAGGATGTGGCAGAATCTGACAAAATATGGTGAAAATACCTATGTGTATTAGGATGCAATTATACAATGAAATTTGCCTGTAGTTAGACTAGGGGGAATGATTAATTAGCTTCCTAGCCTGGTCATCAAATTAGAGTAAGCAGAACTATAGTCATTTTATTTAGTTCTTAGAGCCAGTTTTTGTTGAGAAGTACAGAAGAGTAGAGAAACTGGCTTGCCAGTGTTTGCATAAGGGAAAAATTGTTTCCCCTCTAAATTAGGCAAGGGAAAGGAAAATCTCATCACAAATATGTGGTGATATTTAAGTGTACGGTTTATACGAACACTATTTCCTTGCTACATCAAAAAAGCACTGTTTTATTTAGAACAGGTATTAAAATAGGCCTAAACCTGGGAGAAGTGAACACCTGCGATGAAGTATTGCCAAGATACAAAAAAAAATAACTACACTGCTTGACTTTAAAGTGTCCACAGCTACAGAATTAATGCTTCCAACGTACAGTTAACCTCTCTATTACAAACAGCACCTGACCTCAGTGGTAGGAATTAAGGAAAATGCTTCTTGTGGCAGAAGCAGTTGCTTGCCCTCTGCTTCCAAGCTGTTGAAACACACTCTGTGGACGTGGGGACTTCCTCCATGTGCAGAGTTATATACTGCATTCTATTTTATACCTATATCCTAATCACAGACTCCTCACACCTTTGATGTATTGGCAAGACTCTGGTCATGTCATGGACAATATCTGTTTGCCTGTTCCAAGTAGCAAGGTGTTTTTGACCAAGTCAGAACCCCATTAAGAGTGTTTGTCAGTGTGGTTCAGTATGTCTGAATGTGACCTAATGAATCTGATTAGGAGTTCACTGTTCCAAGTTAAAATTCAAGAGTAGCTTAGATGAAAAAATTACATGTGTTAAACCTGGAGATGAATCAAGTCTGCTGATGAAAAGACATCAGAAAAGGACAATAACTTAGCAAATTGAAAAATGTTAAAGAGTGACAGCTATTGTTCTTTAAACCGAACCTCCCTGGAAAAGTTTGTCAATCTGCTGTTGTAAAAATATTTACAAAAGATTCTAATAAAATCTGTGGGTTTGCTTACAACAGAGAAAAAAAATGCAGTCCTTCTACGGTCAGTGGAGCAGCTATGAGAACAACATAAAGCAAAAAATAAATCCGAAATGCAAAACCTAAAACAATTATCCAAACAAGTGTAACTTGCCTCATACGCTAAGGTAAACAATAACTCCATTAGCATATTTTGCAGTTCCCCGGTAGCCAGCCATACTTATCAACAAGGAACTGAGTCTCTGTTCTGCATGAATTAACCTTCATCGTTATCTCTCAGAGTTTTTGAATGGCAAACACTGTAACAATGATTGAGATGAAAATGTTGGCCTGAAGTCAGATACCTGATACAATGGATGAATTTCTAATCCACTTTTAAATTGCTTAAATAATGTTACATTCAAAAATTTCTGCATGAATGAACATTAATTCAGCTAAGAATTGCCATGCTTAATTCAATAGTTTTAAAAATTTAGTTATTTTAGCATTTCCTTTTTTATTTTATGCTCTGCTTTGTAAGATGCATCAACAGGCCACAATAAAGAGATTAAACAAAGCTGTAAAAATGCTGCCCAAACTGAATATTTGGTTTTATTACATAGCTGTTCACACAGACAACTATGACAAAAATAAATGACATATTTTGATAGCAGATTAACACAATCATGGCCTCCGTTTCTACAGCAGATCACTGATGAGTAGGTAACAACTAATAAAGAAGGTTCTTGAAGCCTGATGGGTTTAATTCTCTTTGACATTTAGGCAGATGTTGTTCCTTGAAAAGTCCTAGAAGATTGACCCTTGATAAGAAAGTGCTGATCAAAAGTCACAACTTGAAAGGCTCAATTCTGATCAGTGGTTCCTAAAAATTCACTTATTTTGAAACTAGAGAATTTCTAAAATTCTCTAAAGTTCTTAAAATATTCTGTGTTTAATGATTTGTCAAGTGAATAGTTCAATGAAATAAATCAGTATTAATCTGATCTAATATGATAATTATTAAGGGAAAAATATATAAAAACCCACACACTATGGATAGAAACTTACCCTTGTTACCACAGAACTCTTATTTATTATGAACTTTATTTCACAGATAAATTCTTAAAAGTTAAACATTTATGTTCTGTAAGAGATTGTATAATTAGCAGAAATAGATCCTTCCCTACAAATCAGGGAACCCTGCATTTTTATTTCTTCCATCATTTCATAAATCTTCATATTGGTTAGAACAGAGAACAGAGCAGCTCTCCGCTCCCTGCTGCAGCCTTAGAAGTCTCAAAGGGGGTCTAGCAGCAATCCAGACTGAGGGGGGTTTTTAGGTAATAGGCTATCCCAAAACGGTTTGGGTCAGAAGGAGGCAAGAATTTCCAATAAAGTTCAAGGACTTACTTCCTCTGGTTCAAATTAAGATATGTGATTTTAACCATTAACATATCCCTGCTGCTCTGCCAGTCTGGATTCAGTATCACAGTGCTCTCAGGACAGTTCTTAGTTGAGTTTTAGGAATCTTCTATCAGATCCAGTTTTTCAAGTTGGGAAATTACAAAGAGTATTTGGCAAGAGGGCTGCCACAGGCCCAGGTCCCAGATCTACTTTTGTCCCAGACACCTTTTTGGCAAAAGAATTACATTTATCCACCAACACCAGGAAATTACCATTTGAACAGAGTATTTCAGGCCATTCAGAGCATTGGGTCATTTCCTTTCTGGACAGAGCTTTTTGAGTACCACCTGTTAAAAGCGTGCTTCCTTTCAGTGTTAGCTGGTACACATCACCCATTGTTCTTACATAATTCTCATATTGTTTTTGACCAGGACACAAGAAGCAATTTTTGAACGGACAAACGTTCACTGGGGCCTTCAGCTTGCAGGTGTTTCCCCTGGCTGCTTCCAGTTGCTGTTGGTCTGCTGGGTCATACTGATATCACAATCCCTCTGTTGCTGAGCATCCAGCTCTAAGGCAGCTTTTGAGATAGATTTACCCAGATAAGCCACAATAAGATAGAAAACCCCAAGAAACAGAGCTTTTCTATAGGCAATCACCCACACAGACATCCAGGGTAAGCCTGAGGAATGGCAGCAATTTATGCACCAAGGAATGAGTGTTTCTCTTGCAGCCTGAGGTGAGAAGTTAAGGAAAAGGTAAATATCCTAAATACTGAATCCAGTATTTTCCCACTCTCAGATTGTCCTACATACTGTCACAAAGCTGACTATGATACAGCACTGGGAATGTCTGTCTCAATGCATGTGTGCCCACAATTTAATCCTGTAACCTCAAGAACATCATCATCATTTATCTTCTTTCTGGAGTGCTCAGCAAGCTCAGAATGTATCTATTTGATATTTAACTCAGGCATAGGTTCATGTTCACATGGAAATAACCTTATATACACCTCCCTGTCAATGAAGCTTCTGCCCTCACTTCCTTTTGAAAAAGACTTTTTGGTGCACGCATGATGTAAAGCAGGCACACCGCAAGGACACAAGCAGAGTTTCATTAGACCACGAAAATAAATGAGCTCATTCCATGCTAACTTGGACTATTTTACCCCACTGTGGAGTGTGGAGGTGTATTCCCAGTTCCAAACACGCTGCCCTGCTCAATGTTCACAGACCAATGCTGTCATTTAGCAGTGACACTTCTGAACAGCTGTAGGGATTTTCTGAGGAGAAATGTTTTTCTGAACAGGCAACCTGAAGTCAGCAAGGTGCATTAAATGGGCTTTCATCAAAATTTTGAAATATTCCAGCTGACAGAGACAGCAATCCTCAATTTCCACTTTCCTACTTGCAAAGTCAAGTTAAAGATATGTAGTGTCTTGCAAAACAAGGGGGGGAAATTAAGGTGTTCCTCAGTATCTACTGTACTGCCCCTGACCTTTGAGTAAATGTAGTTTGTTAGTACCCAGTTACTCAACACCCACACAGAACATGATCTAGAAGGAGGGGGCCCTCCCTGGAATAATTGCTGTTGCTGCCAGATCTTGCTGTATTGTTTCATGTTACACACCTCCCTACATGCTATGGCACAAGCAGAAGCAGCATCCCTGCTGTCGCGGACAGGAGGCAGTGATAAAACCTGACTCACCTGCTGGGCATGTCCTGGGGTGGTGGAGCCAGGCTGCAGGAATCATTTCATCCCAGACAGTCATGTCAAAAATATTCCAGGAATAAAACAGAAAACTGTAGGTACTTAACTTGGTTACGCCTTTTTTTTTTTTTAATTATGTAGGTTTAGCTTAGCAAAATGTTTCTAAATAATGCAAAGAAAGCCGTGATAAGTACTGAATATTTTAATTAACATCTGGTGTGCTGATTTTATGACTGGACAAGGAGAATTAAGAAATTCTTTTATTAACAACTCTCCGTAATACAACAATTTAGCTGAGAAAAACACAGTGCAGGTGCAATATGTTGGGACCCTGCAAAGTATCTGTCAGACCTCAGAAAACAATAACTAAATTAAAAATATTAATGCTGTAAAATTTAAAAAAGCAAAGCTCAAACTGTTAGCTGATCTGAATCATTGAGGAAAATCAACCAGCAGAAGCAAAATCAGCTTGTTGTTCCATTTACACAATTCACCCAGCTCAGCTGAAGGTTTCTAAGTTATAAATAAAATACAAGGATATGCTGGATACTCAGCCTGCTTTTCTAAAAGGCTTGTCCACACAGTTTGCAGGTTCAAGTTGTATGTAGGTGCATACTCACCCCAAGACCCTGCATAATCTCAGGTCATACAAGTGTATTCTTGGATGTAACTTTTGTGTTACTTGCTTGAAAAGTTGTGGTTCTCCGCAACAAAGGGTGGAGGAAAAGAAGGCACCAAGAAAAAATACTTGCATCAGACAAGATAGTCTTGAAAACGCCCTCATCTGTGCCTAAGCCTGTGCCTGACACGGAAATAGGGGTGGGAGAGAAAAACCCAGAGAAGGCAAAGAAAATCCCAATTTTCTCTACCATCAACTCTATGTATGAGGAACCACGTTAAGCCTAAGGAGATGATCTTCAAGTGAGGCGTTGAAAATGATGGATTTTGTTGCAAAAAATGTTGCTGAGAAAACTGACAAAGTAGTTCTTTACCATGCTTTCAAGTCTTTGCTATTTTAAATATTACAGTTTACTGAATGTTTCTTCTGTTTGGGGTTTCTTTTTCACACTTTAATAGCAGTTCCAACAAGGACATTTAAATGTTAATCTGACATTAAAACATAAAATATCTGTTTAAATAGCATAAATAGAAGCTGTAGGTGTACACTGCATGTTCTCAGGCCATCATTTCTCAAAGGCATGGCCCAAACCCAAAGGGTGGATGTGAAGCACGGCCCCAGATCCCCTGTCCAGCGCAAGGCCTTTCTGTTCCAGTGCGGCTCGATGCACATCAAAGGTTCCTGCCGAGCCATGCACTGGAGTGCTGGATGTACGTGATACGAAGGCAACTGAGGGAGAAGCCTCTGACAGCAGCTGTGATTTGTTTTTCACAGTTTGGTATCTCTTTATTGTTTGAATGGTGGAAATACGTCAACGTTGAAGATGGAAACATAGTTTAAGTAGGAAGAAAAATAGATCTGACTGCATCTTTGAGTATGCTAAGTCTGTCACTTCAGAAATGAATTCTCTTCCAGAATAAGGGTAGTGGCTTGTCACCTCCTCATTTTGATCCTCTGCCCTTTCACTGTGGCTTGTGATGAGAATGCAGCACTCTCAGTGGTACAGCCATTCATGGAAAGCCCTGAAGAATGGAGAAGGTGCACTAAAACTCACAGAAAATTATTCTGACAAACCCATGTTTCAGAGCCCTTCATTTCTGAATATCCTGGCTCCTCACTTAAAAAGTCTGCTACAGCTCCATCACCTCTCTGTCTGCACCTTCTGCACAGCTGAGCAGCCCCTTGTTACACACAGAATCATTTAGGGTAGTTACCCTAATGTTGGCATCAAGGTGAAACTTCCTTGGAGGCGTTTAACATGCTTCAAATTCATCTGCATTTCTCATCTGCCAAAGCTTGCTGTGAACCCAGTCTGGGAGTTTTTCTTCTTTCCTTGTTTTACTCGTCATTCTAAAAAACACACTTTTTTTTCTATTTTAGCAATCTTTCCTAATGAAGTGTATTCTTCCGAATTCTTTTTCAGACTCTAACTAAATATAGGTCAGGAGATTTCCAGGAAGGTAATAAACATTTTATAGCTGAACAACACTTCTGTGCCTGACACAATCACTGTGTCCCTATTATTTCTAGAATAATTTGTCCCATTCATCAGCAATCTTACTTCATCCAATCTGAGGCACAAGTTTCTTGAAGGAGTGCTCAATCTTTTCAGTTACTTTTTTTATTGACCACATTTGAACTCATAGCCTTGAAAATTCATCACTTGTCAAGATTTTGAGTTATCCTTCTGATAAAACTGTAACAGAAGGCTAACCAGGGTAGGAGAAGCACAGAGAATTCCTTCTGGTGAACCATGACTTTGGAACCAGGGACGAGACACTAATCTCATCACTCAACAAAAAGTGAAAGATCCCTTCCTTTGACTTTTCATACAGGAACACAGAATAATCTGAAGTGTCAATATACACTCCTTCTTTTCAAGGCTACAGAAGATCAGGGCCAATTGGATTACAAAGAGTACCAACTTGGTTTAGGATAATGCTTTAAGCACATACTGATAAGCAGGATAAATAGGACACTATTTCCACTGGGACACCAATGTAAGATATTTGCACAGACTATAGGATTTAGACCAGAATAATGCACCATCCCCCCTCAGTACCTAACACAATAGCCCTGCCCCAAAGACCACCTCCTGAACTGGACTCTTGGAACTCCAGGAACGACCACCTTGAGTAAAAGGCATTTTATGTTCTTTTTTTGAGTTCTCCTGTACTTCAGGCCTGCAAGAACCAAAGAGGTTTCATTTGCATTTGCCACAGTAACAATTATGTCGTGGAGGCTATTTATATAATTCTTGGAAGGTAAAGGCAAGGTTTCACTTTGATCAAAACCACGATGTCTTTATTCTCATCTCTTAGAAATATCCTGAACTGAACTATTCATCTTTAAGGCATTTTTATCTCTGAGATTCATTACTCCAATAGGATTGATTTATATTCTGCATCCAAAAAAAGTGAAGGGCTGATTAGGCCTTAAGAACAGCAATTTAATCAATGGTCCAGTGAGCGAGCCCATGTGTGCAATTTCTGCACAATGAACTTAGTGCATCATCTCAAGTGAAAACTATCTAATTGGATTATTTACAACCAACATTTACAAATTAGATGGCTGCAACTAAACAATGTGAGTGGTTTCTTTAGTCCAAATTATACTTGTGTAAAGTGGAAATTTTAGGGGTTTTCTTGTTGTTGTTGTTGTTGTTGTTGTTGTTGTTTTGGGGTTTTTTTGGTTGGTGTTTTGTTAGTTTGTTTGTTTCCTGTAAGAGAGATACTGGTCTCCAAATATCTGTAATTAAAGATGTAAGCAATATGCAGACTGAGAATGATTTACAGCACATCAGCTTTGTTCTGAAGCAAAGGCCGAAAACAACGACATGTCAGTGAGAAATTAATTTCTTTAGAACAATTAATTATTAGGTCATGCATGTCAATAACAGTGGAATAATTCATATAAGAAAATAGAATCATAGAATCTCCTGAGTTGTAAAATACATCTATAAATTGTTAAATGACACAGTAAAAACCTGATTATAATAAAGAGCATCATAACAAGTGATTGGCCTCAAGAAGGGCCTCTTCAGCCCTCCACTACACAATTGGATAGGGCACAGTTACTTTGGGTGTTCAGAATGTGATTTCAGGGGGTTTTGACTAAATCATCTTCAAAGGGACCTTTCAGCTCAAAGTTCTGGTGATGATGTGACAAAACTACTGTGAATGCTTATGAGGTGAGAAAAAGCATCCAAATATGTCAGCTTCTGCAGTTTTCAGCCTAAGCTCCTTCTTCATACACTCCACCCCTCTTCCCAAAAGAAATGAACCTCCAAGATGTCTCTCCTAGACAGAAAGTATAAAAATAAAAATTGTGGAATATATGCCCCATAACCATTTGCAAGATCAAGGCCCTACTTGCAGAGAAATTAAGAAATGTACACCCAGAAGATACTTTGTATCAGCTTCTCACTTTCTATCATAAAATGAAGAATCAATAGGAGGAAATGCATCTGAAGATAATTATTGCTCTCTAACTTTGGAAAACAAGACTATTCATCAATCAGGACAATTGTAAACATTAGCAATGAGTTTTGCATGGTTGGACAAAGTTAAGGTACAAGAATCAGCTGTTTAATCTAGAGCAACATCGTCTAGACCAAACCTAACTGTTTCAGTACTCACACAAAATGGAAATGCCAAACAAGTTGTGTTGGTTTGTTGTTTGTTTTGGGGTTTTTATTCTGTATTTCCACAGACCTCCCTCTCAAAGTCAACAGCTGGGAAAAAAAAATAAAAAAAAGAGGCCAGAATTCTGGAAAACAAAGGGATGAGAAAGTAAAACACAAACAGAGGGTTGGTTTGAAATTACCAGAAGGAGGAGGAGAACTAGAAGCTTTATATTTTTTCTATTATTCAGAACAGGAGCAGCTTTCCAGGTGCTACAAGCTTGCTGCCATAAATGTGATCTAAGTATGCAGAAAGACAGGTTGACTTAATTCACATCATATTCAAGTATATTAAGTGCTTGAACACTGCATAACTTTAAGAGCTTCTTGCTTCAAAAGCATTTTAAACCTTCCTTATAAAGGAGTCAGGCTGTGTGTTACTCTTAAAATCCTCCCTTTGAATTCATTCCTTTGGCAGATAGGACTTGGCCAGAGTGAACTTGAGCATGAGAGTTTGAATGTATTAATACATGAAAAGCAATTTCAAATGAAATAAGAAAAACTATTTCTTCAAAGGAAAAGAAAATTATGGCCAGAAAAATGTTTTTAGAAATGCAAATGGAAACTTGGCACTTTATGTTTCCATATGTTTCCTGCAGCCAGGGTGAATTCCAGCAAGTTGTCCTGGATTCTTGAAGAACAAAGAGAAAAGCAAAAAAAATTCCTAAGTCAAATTAAGCAGGAGCAAAATATTCCTGTGCTCAAGGTATAGAGAAAATTTCAGAAGCCTCATAAAGCCTGCAGCAGTATGAATTAATTGTGAAAACAGAAAAGTATGAAAAAAAATCAGCATAGTTCCTGAAAAAGACAGAAAGCATCTGAAATTTCCTTTTCTGAGATCCATTTCAAAGCTATCAAAAAAAAGATATGAGACATTTTCCATATTTTGATATTAGATAGGTTGATCTGCAGAAATTTTGTTCTTTATTTCAAATGCTTTTAACACAGTTGAAAAAAAGAGTGAGAGAGGATTCAGTAACCCAGAAATTTCATCTTTTGCTGATCACAGACTCTAATTTCCTTTAGAAGTTTCAAGTTTTGCACCCGAAAATAGACGCTAGATGAGCAAGCATTATATGTGTCAATATAGTGACACAAGTCACATCTACCCTTCATGAATTCAAAAGGAGTTTCTTGTTTAAAAGCCAAAGTAACTGCAGAGCTCTTTAGAACATGTCTTCCAAAAGTGGATCCATTTGGTATGATACAGATGTAACTACTCCTCTTCTAAAATAACTTTTTTACTCCTGGGACCAAGTCAAGCAGGGGAAAGGTTTTAGAATAAGCAAAGAGACCAAGGGTTTATATTTGTTAGGATTTTAATATCAAATTCAAAACTTTCAATTAATTTGCCTGATTTTCATTCTATAAGACTGTATTTAATGAAATTCTTTTTAATGATTTTCCAATTCCTTTTATCATTCCTATTTCTACGTCCTCCCCCTCAAAGGCTCTTGGTGCATGCTGTAATTGCACAAATCTACTGATATTTTTCTTAATCCAGATTAGGTGAATGAGAAATTCTCTGCTGAAAGTGCTTCTCTACAGGCCAAAATCTGTCAAGATTCTCACCAACATAAATTTCATGCAACTCTTCTTTTTGCCTCTTTCATTGCTCAGTAGCTTAAACCTTCAATTTGTCAAGCATCACCAATAGCAAGAGTACCTTTCTTCTAACTCTGTTTTTATACTTTTGATACTTGATTTTCATCTTTTGAAATCAAAAAATATTGAAATAGCTACAACAGACCCAAGATTTAATATAAATAACATGAGTGTAGAAAAAGTAAGATGCTTACCTTTAGATGTGTGTGTGAAAATTTTGGAAAGAGTGAACCAATAAATTCCTGAAAACCTCCCCTCTAGGACAAAACACCAAATTTCTTATTATATTTGAAGACTGGCTAAACAGTAGAGAATGTTTAGCATTTATTCAGTTATTATATCACAACATGAAATTTGCCATATTCCGAAGTTATTTCTGGCAAGTTACGTCTGAGTCTCCATCCTTTCCAGCCTGGCACTCTAAATGTGATCAACACTTTAGCACTTGGTCTCCCAACCCAACATTCTAATTCCACCTCCACCTGTTGTAAGCTCAGTGCCTCAGATGGAGGCCAAGGGTTCCCAACAGCACAACCAATTGATTGCAAGGAAACAGAGGACAGGGCTGACCAGTACATGAAACAACTGAGCACTGAAAAGGTCAAAGCAGTCTGATTTACAGTACTGTCATGTTGTGCAGGATGCATGAGGCATTTCAGTGCTCATTTCACATTCTACAGTGACAATGCCTGTAATGAATAGGAAATGACATATTATGAATTCATTCTTGTGATGATAATTGTAATGAGAATAGTGAATGGTACAACAAATCTAATTCATCTTCATGACAATTTAAAGACTGTAATCTGATTGCCATCCTGGGGTATTTTTCAGACACTTTCTAGAAGAAAATTAAATGTGATAAAGAGGCAAAAAAAAATTATTGTCTTTCCTGGATATGTTAAACCCGTGTTTCTTGGAAAGGTGTATGATCTGTGTAAAACTTATACAAAAAAAACTCTTCCTTTAATTACATGGAAACTTCGATTTTCCTTTTATTTCAGCATAGTATGTTATAACTTTATTAACAGAACCTTAAAGGTCATCAGCTCTAAATCATGCATTAACAGAGGATAAAGAAAAGAATTGAAAAACCTTGAGTTATTCCAATAATAATCAGATGTTCTGTCTGTAAGATAATAGGACACAGTGATATATTGCATTTAATAAACCTAAGGGTTTAGGAAAATCAAACTCTAAAACCTGGCAGTTTACAGAACCTTTTTCCTGGCAGGGGGAAAACAATCTTTCAGTGAAAGATAGTGCACTCACTGAAACTTCAAAAGCAATGGTTTCTGTCCCCATAGTTCTACTGGAAACGGGAACCACAATTTTTGCTTATGCCAATTTATTAAAAATGTAAGCCCTCCTTCTCCCAAGCACCCTACCATCTGATTTTAATGTTCAGAATTAAATACTGGCTCCACAGAAGTCCCTTACAAAAATGAGACTGACAGGGAGAGGGACCGGGACATCAGCATTGCTTGCTCATGGCTTCTGTCATCCCGTCTACCACTGATGACACTCACACAACACAGCTGGTCTAACCTACTACCCCAAATCACCCCCAAAAATCTGAATTTAAGTCTAAGAATTGCTGCTCCGAGATATCTTTCCTCTTATTCCCCATAACACCAATGTTATTTTCTGCTTTAATTCTATTGTTTTCTTAATGTCTGGGTAATTGAATCAAGTGTGGGTTATAGCATTGCTCCTAACCCAGGCTTGAAATCATGCAGAGGAGGGCTCATTTCATGGATCATTGCTTGTTAACTTTATATAGCATTGCTTGGATTGCAAACCAGTTGCGTATCTTGTTACACCGCTGATGGTCTTGTAACCATGCTGCTGTATCAACTGAAATTTATGGTTCTGCTTAAGATTTACTTTGGGAGTGATTTATTTTGTTTTCAAGAGTAATTTGTATTCTAAGAGGATCTGCTCTAGTAGAAGCTGAAATCATTCTCCAAGAGGTTTACATAAGCAAAAATAAAAATTATAATGACAATCTGTAATTTTCATGGATGAACTTTTAATAGAAGTGCTCTGGTAAACAGCAATAATTTGTGTTCACTTGTAGAATTAAATCACTTGATATGTTGATTGTATTGAATTAGTCACCTGTATAAGTCATGGGTGTTAACTATTGAATTTTTTTAAAAGGTCTTTATTGATTTCTAAGGAGAAAATGTATTTAAAAGGTGGCCCACTGTTGTAATTCTGCTCATTATAAAGTGCTAAATAGCTGAAGGGGACTAAAAGAGTATTTGGGAAAAGAGAATCTATTTTTAACTAATTAGCTTTGAATCATTTGTCTAGCTAATCCATGTTCTCAATCTATGGCAGTATTTGGAAGGTAATTGAAAACCAGTCTTCTAATAAATGTGGTGACTGCCCTAACTAGAAGAGATTCCAGTGCTCAGGAAAGAGAACAGAAACAGCTGCAAATGGGTACTGCAGGACTGGGGCGGCACAGCTGGTGTGTGAGCAGTCCCTGAGATACCCCAGAGTTAGTGCTCACACTGCACATCACAACACAGGCTCTTAAAATCACAGCTCACTGGCCACGAGGTCACAGTGATTAACCTAGTCAATATGGGAACAAAAAATGCCCCCCAAATGTTCGTTCTAATTTGAATTAATATTTCTCCTCTTCAGTTTTAGTAATTTGAAGATTTCTGTAATGATCTAAAAGTTATCGGAGTTTCAACACTAGAATTCCTTCTTTAGTTTTCCTATATAATTAAGCTGCATAGGAGCAAGCAGACAAGATTCCTGGTTGTGTGTGGGGGGGGGGAGGGGTGTTTGGGGATTTTTTTTGTTTGTTTCTTTTTTTTAAGCTTAAAAACCAGTCAATATTGCAATCCTGGAAGAGGATGAATAACGTATGGCTCTTTGAAATAGAGTGGTACAGAGAACATCTTAGGATGCACTAACTAGCACTGAACAAATTTGTAAGCTAACAGGCAACATAAAGTCTTTTATCAAGATAAAGCAACTAAATAGACAACGTTCAGAAAAAGAAGTTATTTAGCAGAGAGCCAACAACTGGATAGAAATCTAGAAAAATATCATGCTCTCCCAAATTTCACTTGGGTCAAAACAGAAAGAAAGACAGAACTAAGGAGATGAGGCAAACATACCTGCAAACAAGACTTTGAAAGAACCCAGCATAATTCTTTCAAATTTTATAGTATCAAACTACTTTTTTTTAGATTCCTGAACTCTCCCTCTGTCATTCTTTTGTTCCTTGGAAAGTCTTAAAAATTTCTTATTTAGGTAGATGTGCCCATTTTCTAAGAATCTGGTGAATTAATTGGTTTCTAGCATGACATTTAAACCACTATCAAATGTACTTGAAAACTGGGACTGTTGTAAATGGTAACGTGCAATTTCTGAAGGGTTGTGCAATTTCTATAGTCACATCTCACTTGCTCTTAGACCTTTGCTTCCTGAAACCTTGTCTTGATGAACCCACCAAGTGTGATGTGTTATGAAAACCCACAGCTGAGCAATGGTTTGTTTTCAGCACCAGGGGATACAATCTGCAAACAAAGATAATACCCAAATGCACTAAATCCACCTCGAGTGGAAAAATCTCTATCTCACTCTGAATTCGTTTGTTCCAATGTGATGCTGTGTGTGCAGTCTCCTTATGCTTTAAAAAGAGGCAGGAACATAACAGCAATTAGTTTTGGAGCTTTGGATCTAGTAATTGTTGGAATCTCCACAAAAACTGCTGTGCAATTTCCTGATCAGAAGAACTTTATAAAATATTCTAATTGTTGTTTTCTCCCACAAAGAAAAAGAAAACTGAGTAGATATATTTTTAATTATCTGCTAAGATAAAGCAAAGGTTTTTTGAAAAAGAGTATCAAATCAACTCTGCATTAACATGAGAAGACAGAAAACAAACAAGTAGCATCTACTTAATTTTATTTTTATTTCTATACATCTTGCAGACTAGTCAGTCATATTTTGAGTAACCTCACTTAACTTAAATCTACACTGCCTGTAAATAATTCCCTAAGTGCCACAAGCCCATTAAAATATAACTGTACAGCAGTAAACAAAGACAGTGTAAACACTCCAAGACTTTGGTTCTATCTCCAATTCTCCATGACAATTTCCACCCCAATTTTCTAATAGGAGACTTTTAATGTTTATGGATCCCTTATATTTATCTACTGTTCTGCTAGTTCTCCAGAACATAGATTTCTATAGAACTATGCATTTATTATACCACTGAATTAAACAGAAGTCAGGACCACAAAGAAAGGAGTAGCAATACTGAAATGCTTTTTGTCTCCTTCCTGTAACTTTCCCCCAAATAAATATTTATCTTCCTCATCCTTTGAAAGATGCTGATGCTTGGAAAATTAGCTCCTACAAACTAAGCTGCTATGAACAAGACTGAAAAATCCACAATCTTTATGATCTATTTTGGTCAAACTCCACTGAAGTTAATGGAATTATGCTTGTTAGGCTATTCCAATGAAAAATGTTTCACCAGATACCCTGCAAGCAAAACTACTTTTTTTACAAGGTTTTAGTGTTGATATATTTAGCCAATCTATTTCTCTTGGAGTGAAGTGACTAGTGTTACATTATTCTGTGTATTCCCCAGGGACACAAAAGTTTTTCCTTTTAAGCCCTGAGGGATCCATTCAGGTACAGAAAGTAAGCAGCAGTGGGGATTTAAATTTAAGTCTAAAGCAATTGGGTTGTGAGCACAGCCTGCCAAGCAGAGGCTGTAAGGAGACTTTCTCCTTCGGGTATGCTCCTGCCACAATCCTGCTTTTCCCCTGGGAGTTATTTCTACTCCAACACCTTCAAGGCCACAGCAGGGCAGGAAAATGCTGCAGTACCTCTGAAGACCAAATGTTATGTGAAATTCTTCCGGTTAAAAGTTTTCTCAAGTTCTCTCTTTGTGAGCAGAAAATAAGACATTTTAGTGTCTTAGGAACTTCCAAGAGAGGGCTATAAAGTTCTTGTTCCATGTTCAAGTTCATATGAACAATCTGCCTTTTCCTTCTGTCTTTGTGGTGAAATTGCTCATAGTGAGAGCTTTGGTTTTCAGTTTTAGTTTGGGGGTTGGTTTTTTTTCATTTTGTTTGTTTGGGGGTTTGTTGATTATTTAATTATTATTTGGTTAGTTTGCTTGTTTTCTGGTCTGGTTTTCGTTTGTTTTATTCAGAGAAGACTGTAAGTCATATCATTAGCCCTGTAATTCAGGAGCCACTTGAATAATAAGAGCTTGTATTGTTTTGTCATTTTTATTGAACAGGATCTCTCAGCACGCAGCAGGAGGATTAATGTCACTGGCCATCATTTAGCTACTCGTGCCCTCTTTGATTCATTCCCTGAAGTTGTAGAATTGATATTAACTTTTAAGAACTGGACAGTAAGATAAATGATATTGGTTTTGTTTTACCTTGAAATAAGAAAAAAGGTCAGAAATAATTTATCTTGGCATGACAGAATCTGACCAGGCAAACAGAACTCCCTGACAATTTGCTTAGGGAAAATGCTCATTGCCTCCAAGCTGAAATACCTGGATGCTGAACCTTGAAGCCCTCTCCCCAGCTCTGCTTCTTTTTAAATTCTCTTTGGTGTGCACTGATTTAAAGGGAGTAAAAGGTGATTGAGCACAATACTATTTTTGACAGAGGCAGAGACCTTGGCTATTTCCCTCTGGTTCAGTCTTCTCATCCTTTGCAGTGTGGAGAGGACTCGGATCTGCTCTGATGTTCAGACTTATCAGACAAACTACAAAGCAACACTAAAAGCTGTCTCAATAAAAACTGCAGGCCTGTGCTCTGCCATGCTCCACCACAACACCCTGTGCATTGCAGGAACACTCTGTCCAGATCTCCCAGCTCATGTTCAAATATGACAGTCTTCTTCCTTTGTATGTTTTTCACTTTTGCTTTTCTGTAAAAATTTGCCTGAAAATTGTTATGAATGAGTCTGGTTTTGCGAGAAGAGTCACAGTACACTCCCAACTTTTTAATGATTTCGATTATTTACTACAACGGGGGGAAAACCTGACAGCCTGTCACAGACAATGCTAGCAAAGTTGTTTAAATCATCTCTAGGCATGTTCTAATTTAGCTCATTATTAATTTCCTGCCAGGAAATCACTGCCCTAAACCTCTCTAATTCAGACATAAGTCATTCTAAACTCTCACACAGACAGCTGATTGAACCCAAGACTTTTGTCTTATTACAAAGCCCAGACGCTTTCAGGCAGAAGACTGTTCTAGGCATTTAATATTTTGAAACAAAATGTAGTGTATAATTAATTGAGTATGAAATACGTTGTTCATCACAGAATTAGTTTATCTTTTCAAGAGTTTTCTGGCTGTATGCAATCAATCATTCACATTTCACAAACCGCTGTAGGTTTATGAATTTTCACTTTTGATACAATTGAGTCCTAACTGTGTTGCAAAATGAATACAAAATGTTTTCTGGAGGCAAACTGAGTGAAAGCCCTCTTGTTCTATCTGGTAAAACAGAATGTTAGGTCATTAATCACCTTTTTCTTCATCACTTCTCATTTTTTCCAGCAAATGATTTGTATTCCAGCCATGTGGGGGATACTGGCAGAGAACAAATAAATCTGAACTGACAAAGCAGGAAATATTTCCTAATTATTTAGACTGCTGAAGAGAGCTAGAAAGCAGAGACAAAGGAAACCCACAAAAGGATTACTTTGTGAATTATTTTGTTTGCTGGGCGTGAGATGTGCCCATCATTTTAACTTCAGCTGTCAACTTTCTTCAAAAGACAAGGAAATGGAGACAGGGATGCCACCAAGGAGGAGGAACCTGGGTGCCCACTCATTGGACCTCAGAAGAGTCAGCCTCAGCTTGCAAGTGTCAGGGTGTTTGCTTTGGCCTTATTTGGAATAGAAGAAAATTTGGTCAAGTTCTCAGCTATTTTCTGCTTTCTTCTATTAGCCAAATAATAGACTGAGAAGACACTGCTTTATGACACTGCTCTCTGTTTCACCCCTCTTTTTGAATTACTAGAAAAATAACTGACCACAGCTGGAACTGGATTATGCTTTCCAGCTCTCAACCTGTTTTACCAGACCATGTGGATGTGTGGGGCATTTAGACACATTTTTTCCTCCTTCCTAATACCTCCTTTACTGTAAAATTGAAATCTGTGTCCCCTCATCAATACCAAAAGGGCAAACTGTACCCAATATTGTAACAGCAGTCTCTTCATGAGGATTGTATTCCTGTACCAGCACTTGATATCACACATGTAGCAAAAAATACCATGTGCCAGCTACTGAGGTATGATGACAGTATGAATTTGTCTCTGCTGTTGCTTTGCACAGGAAATACTGAAAATCTTTCTTTAATCAGGACTTCCATGCCCTAGAGAAACTGTGCTCTTCTTTCAGATACAGCCTTTGTTACAAAAGGAGTGACGGCTGTAGGAAAAATGCCTGCAGAATAAATAACATTTTATACTCCAGTAGGTGCTATAATAACACCCTATAGTCTTTCAGTCTTTCAGGAGGTCTTGCTGGTGGATTTGTGCTGTTTTGATGATAGCTGTCGATTCACAGTTCCTCAGACCAATTGACAATAGGGCCCCTACTGTGTTATATAAAACATGCACTTTAGCTTTAAAAGCTCAAACCTTTAATCAAATTCGAAATGCCAGAGTAGAAATTTCAAATCGCTGTCAGTATGACTTCGCTCACATCTTCAAGTCTGCCAGTCTCAAAAATACTTTCTGAACTATATGGTATCAAATGGAATTTGCTTAAACACAGCGGTGAGAATTGTTAATAAGGAACAGTTTGTGTTGCTTTATTTCTCTGTTCATGTGGAGAGCAGTATGTTTAGCCATGTTTTCACTGGTTTTGCTTTTTTCATTTAAAGCCTTAAACCACCTTAATCTTCACCATTCTGTTTTCACTGTCAAGACAGCTTTTTTTAGGATTTTTTAAATGAAGTAGATTGACTGATAAAATTATATTAAAAAATCCTGAAAACTGCTATCTGACATTCAGCTTTTGAATTACTCATGACTGTGTTGTACCACATCTTTAATGGCCAATCTTTAACACTTATCCCCAACAAATAAATGCAAAATAGATTTCTTTAATCAAAAACCCTGATTTCCAAATTCCACTTTTCTACTTTTCATTCAGGACCCAACACCCATAAGATAACTAAGGTTTGTATCATCATTATCATTCAGAGAGGAATCCAACTAGCATCAAGCCAATGGACATTGGTGTTTGTCATTTTCTTTGCACTGCTGTTGCAGCATCCCTTTGCTAGAGGGGAGGACATCATGCACATGGCAATAAATTCTCCTGCAAGTCTTACCAATTTCTGAGTAATAGCCATGAAATCTTTATCCTGAATATATGATGTAACCACTATGGCCACAGGGAAGGATTACTAGGTTTGTATATCTGCCTGATTTCAGGAGTGGCCCCAAATCTTTAGCAAGCTTCTTTCTTTTCCTTCAGCATTCCAGTTCCCATGATGAAATCAGGAACCTCTGACAGACTGAATGAGATCAGCTAAAGGGAGCAACCACCAGTTCAGGTGCAATTGCCAGTCTTGGAGGCTTTCTGTTGAAATCCATTTAGTCATTAATCTGTATTCCTTAATGTGCATGGGAAAGGTGACTCATCCTATTCTTTACATCTATGCAAAAGAGTCAATTCCCAAGCTGAAACTCCTTGCTAGGTTCAGCTCTAGGTTTTTGCAGTCAGGATAGGGTGTTATATCACAGCTGCCAGAGTCCAGCTACAGTGACTCCTCTGAAATATAGTTTCAAGCAAAAACTTAAATCCACTGCTCACCTAAAGTACAAACCTCTCATAACAGCATTATATAACAAACATAAACCTCTCAGTGCACCAATGTAATTCACAGGTGGTACTAAATTAAAAATTCTAAACACTATGAGAGTAGAGACAACACAACGGAGTACCCAAGATTAAAATTTTCAGAAAATAATTAAAGGAAAAACAATAAAGAATAAAAACAAACCATAAGAGGAAAGAAACTGAAAGATGAAAATCCAAGATGTGATATTGAAAGATAGGAAGGAATAAGATATGCAGACATGAATTAATGATATATCCAGAAAAAAAACCCAAAAGGTGCTGTATGCACCTTTTAAGGTGCAGAAGAGACCAAGTAAGGATATGGATATGGCATGGTGAAATACTGTTTCCCAAAGTTACAAAATAGAGTTGAAAAAACCAGTGTTCACATAAAAAACAGTGAAAGAACCATAGCATGCAATTCACCAAAAAAGACTAAACAAAGCAATTACCAAGTAAAAGCACAGCAACAATCCACACAAAAAGTCAAAGAAGGTTAACACAAGGAATAATAATGATTTACTGTGTTACATGAAAATTAATGAAATAAAACCAGAATACCGAAAGCTGAATTTTAGGAAACAACTCTGAAAGTGAGTTTACTAGAATGCTTAGCAATGCTGCAAAGGGCACATTGAAATCAGCCCATCAGCTGGGACTTAAATATGAAATATACACGTCAGTGGCTTTTCCACTACATTACTGAATCTATTTTGAAAACTGTATGCAAATATCTGGTGAACAAGTGAATCCATATCCATATCCATATCATTAAGTGAATTTTGTCTCTAAGTGAATAGTCAAGAATCAATTATTTCTGAACAATTTGTAGGTAAAGATAACTTAATGAATATGCATGCAAATATATAGTGGCAAATACTCTGATGAATATGCAAAACACATGAAGTGTTCACAAGTACTTCCTGAAAACTTTTAATTAGGTACTCATCCAATCAAAGAACAGAAATATCACTTAGTTATGTGATCCCAAACTGCAAATCATGATCACAATATGGAATAATCCCTGCATTCCTTCTGTAGGCTAAAATAAAATACTTTAAAGAAAAGCAACAACAAATTAAGATCCACTTACAGATAACTCTGAAATTTGGTAGACTGACAATTCCCAAAAATTTGTATTTGCTTTTTTTTCTTTTTTTTACTCTCAAAACTCCTTAGTATTTACTGAGCCTGACTACGTCAGCAGAAAGCCGTGCCCTGGCTGCAGCTCAGCCCGTGCAGACAGGTGCTGCCTGGCATTTGTGAGCCCAGGAAACCTTGGCCCAAAGCTCTTCTGCAGCAGCACTCAGGAGACGGCACGTATGCAGAGGCTCGGCAAGGTCCTGCTCTGGCTGCCACTCCAGTAAATTTGAGACAGATTATGTCACTTGGTCTGTTATTGAAGAGCACAATCAGCTTAAAACGTTTATTTCAGTGGACAAACTAATAAATCACAGTAGCTTCAGATGACCATTAAGCTTGTCAAGATTTCACATTCTGACTTACATTTCTTGTGACTTGACTCCACGCAGGAATTTTAATGATGCCCACATAATGTAATGCCAGGCTGACCTTTCCAGTCAGGAAAAGCTCACCAGTAAACATTGTGATGACCTAACCTCTGAAGAGGACACAAAAATAAAAGGAGTATGAGCTCAGGCCAGGGGATGGGTGTTGTGGAACAGGATCCAGACAATGCTGTGTGCACTGTCCATGCTGGGGATCTGAGTGAAAGCTGGCACTGTGGTTTATTGCCATTTTCCATAAAATTACGTTGTTTACACATGCTTTATCCTGACATGGGTTCAGAGGGCTGGCAGAGGAGTACTGAGATAATCTTTCAGTGAGCAACACAACCATCAGGAAAAGAGTGATAAAGTGATATCTTATAATTGCTGGTTTCATGGTGTATAAGACCTGAAACACGAGATTAGAAGGATAACAGCAAGCTTTATGTTAACAGTAGCATTGCTTAAAACAACAAACTCACAAAGCCTTTAAAAATCTAGACCCCCTTGCTGGGACTTTGGTGGAACAATTCCACAGAAGGTGGACTCACACTTCAGCCTCCAAACCATTGTGGTACAGTGAGCTGCACCACTGAGACAGAACGAAGGTGACAACGCTCCCGTGGCAGGGCAGGGCCAGTCCCTCCTCGGCAGCTCCTGGGGGGCCCCTCCCTTTCCTGGGAAGAGCAGAGCCAGGCAGCCTCTCTCCAGAGCAGTGAATGCCCTGGGACTCAGGGCAGGCCATATCCAGGTAAAATACCTCCCCTAGATGTGTTCCAGCAAGTGCTAAATTGGCCATTTGTCAGAGACTTCTTGTCTGAATAGGTAAATTGAAGTGAAATTCATTGTATGACAGTGATGAGTGAGGAAAAGGATACCGTGTTCTTTCTGAGGAGGGATTTAAGGTCAGTCCTGGTACACTGCACTCAGTGATATGTGCTAGTAAGTCTTATAAAGTAAGAGCAAAAATGAACTCATTTAACATCCAAAGCCATCCTGCACCACGCAAGGTCTGCTTTGCTCCTTCCTCTCCCTGACCCAGGAAATGTAGCACACAGCCACCAACACCATCAAATGGAACTGCGACAGGGGAAACTAATTTTCCTCATGAACCCCAGGCCTTTCCGTGGCTTCCATAAAACAGGAATAAATCAGTGATTTTGCTTTCACTCTTACACAGAAAAATAATTATCTTAATGAATATTGTAGTTGTGTTGTGCATTTATATTATAATTATCTTTTACTATCACTTAATGATCTTTCTGTTGTCTAAAAACCTCTGGTGATTGAGTTTGGGTTTGTTTGGTTTTGTTTCTATTTACACAGTAAAAAGCAGTTGCCAAGCAGAACGTAATAAATCGAAACTCTGACATAATAAATAGATAATGGATTGTAATTGGATTATTTGTAGACTGTCTCAGCAGAAATTTGCATAACACTCAGAAAGATTGCTGCAAATATCTAAAATAAGCAGCAGAGCTAATTAAGGGGTTTGTTTACATGTCCTGAAAATACAGTAAAGAAGGAATTAAAACTATACTCTCTCCTTAGTTTTCTGGGGAAATTGCCACAAGGTTAAAGAACAGATGACTCTCATAACTACTCTTTTCTATCAAACCCAAAATTTAAACCTCCATCACTAGCATGGAAAGAATAATGTACCCAATTCCAGCAGCAAGGACTTAAACTAATTGTAGTGGATAGACATGTATCAACAGATCAATAGACATCTGTGTTCATGCAGATAATCACTGAATTAAAACAGGGAAGTCTATTCAGTTGTCATTCTGGCACATACCAAAGAGGGATTGGTCTTTGTGCCTTCAAATGCTCATGGTCTGTAATCTAAAATGTGGTTTCTGATACCATTTTTTCTTGTCTGGATATCTGGCTTTAAAGATTAACGCTGCAATGGATGTGCAGGAATAACTAGACCTGAAAAAGGCCTCAAGATACCACTGTAACACTTTAAGGCCTTTAAAGAAAACAAAATATTGAATCTAGTTTGGTTTTGTCTTTTAAATACAATGAATTGTATTTAAATGCAATACAATGAAACAAACTAAAAATGTTAGTGATGATGTAATTAGTCATAAGCCTTGACCCAGACCGCCAGATTTCCCAAAGAAAGTAAGGGTCTTCTGTCAATTTGAAGATTGTCTTTGAGCTCAGTTGTTGGGAAATAATAATACTCCTAATCAAAGCAGCACAGATGATCACACTGATGTCTGATTTGGTTGGTTCTTCAGACTTTCAGGGAGAATTAAAGTGTAGACACATACTTTTAAAAAGAATCAATGACTTAAAGGTGTTTATTTTTGATGCATTATAGAGTTTGTTTCTGACTGCAGCTGTGGGCATTTACCTGGAGAGTTTTTGCAGGAGAGAACCCAGCTGCACACTGGAAAAAAACCAAGATACTTAACCTGCTGACCCCTGTGCCTGAGGGGGGAATCACACAAACAGTCCTGACTGGGCCTGGACAGTGCTTAGAGGGACTTTATTTGCAAATTGGGCCATGATATTCAGTGACTGATTGTATTTTCCTCCACAAAGAGGTACTCCATGGCAGGACATCAAAATTACTTGCATCAGTTGTACAAATGGATGGCAACTCTGGTAACAAAAGGGTCTTAACTTGCCACTATTGCTGTAATTTATATCAATCTTTTAAAAAGCAATCTCTGGGGCTGGAGAAGCTATTTCTGAGATGGAGATAAATAGTTTTATTATCAATTTTAACTGTCATATAATATTCTATTTGATATAAACTTTTGTTTATGTAAAAGCAAAGTACTAAAGGGGACTAAAGGAAGGTTATAGTAACACTCTACATGAAATACTGTCTTTTTAAAGCTCTTGAGAAGAATAAACAGCTGGAGTGAGGGCCTGGTCCCTGAGTAGCAGCACAGTGAGACACCTCAGAGACATCAGGATACCACCCTTGCCCTCCTGCTGCCTCTACAGGAGAGTGCAGATCTCTCCTGTGACCCTTCAAATAGCTGATGCACGGCTTGATGCATGCTAGCACAGCACTGTGAACATACATTTTGGAAACTCCATCCAGTCCAAGGATTTCTGTTCAGTTTTCTAATAATTCAAGCAAAATCACGATTTTAGAATCTCTGTGTTCAGTTTTGGGCCCCTCACTTCAGGAAAGGGTCCGAGGTGCTGAAGGGTGTCCAAAGAAGGGAAACAAAACTGGTGAAGAGTCTGGAGCACAAGTCCTGTGAGGAGGGGCTGAGGGAGCTGGGGGTGTTTAACCTGAAGAAAAGGAGACTCAGGGGAAACCTTATTGCTCTCTACAACTCCCTGAAAGGAGGCTGTAGCCAGGTGGAGTCTGTCTCTTTTCCCAGATAAAAAGTGATAGGTGAGAGGGAATGGTCTCAAGTTGTGCCAGGGGAAGTTTAGGTTGGATATTCAGAAAAATGTCTTCAGTGGTAGGATGGTGAAGCCTTGGAACCGACTGCTCAGGGTGGAGTCACCATCCCTGGGGGTAAATGTATAAATGTGGCACTTGGGGACATGGTTTAGAGGTGGGTTTGGCAGTGCTGGGTTAATGGTTGGACTTGATGACCTTAAAGGTCTTTTCCAACCTAAACAATTCTATGATCCTGTGATTTTATTATTCTATCTCTCATCAAAATTGTGTCCCACAAGAATCAAGTTTCAGTATAGTCTCTAGAGGGGGAAACGGTGTTAAATAGGATTAAAAGTTAATGAAATATTTTATGACAATATTTTACCATAGCAACAGAAAGTTAGATCTGAGCATTGTATAAATATTAATATTACTCTCCTCATCTCAGTCACTGAAGGGCATAAGGAAAGTGTGTGGAGGGGGAAGAATCTCATTTTTATGGTTCTAAAATTCAAATGTGAAAGAGGAAGAGAGATAAGGTTATAAAAATAAGGTGCTACTAACTTGCCTAATGGCCTGTAATCTGCTGGAAGTACAGCTGCACTGGGCTTTTAAACAGGTGCTCTGATTACAGAGCATAACAAACATGTTAGGCTTTGTAGTGCATTTAATATCTTATAAACAGCCAGGCTAATTTAGGCAAGGCTAATGGGTTAGCTCAAATGGCACTCGTGTAAAAGGTGTGTGATTATATCTGCGTACATTAAAGTGACAATTTCGGTGCTCTGAGCTCCCCACCCTGCACATCTCAGAACAGAGGCTGTGCCAAATTTCCAGGCAGTGCAGCAGGGAGATCCAGCTGCTCCTGCCTCTGATCACTGGGTTTACTTTGTGATCCTGTGGTTGTGTAGTATTCCAAACAGGAGAGAAGTTGAAAATGAGTTTGGTGTCTTGAGAGAGTCTGCTGTCATTTATATTCGCCCCCTCTCCAGAAATCTGTGGCCGTGTTTTTTACAAGTGCAGACCTAGCAAGTGTGATATCCCAACTGCCCCTGTGCTTTGTATTTTCTGAGGTTCACTTTATCAGGATACTGCAAGCCTCTACTAACTTGAGACTAAGTGGGTTATACTTCCAAACAAGAAATAAAAATATAAAAATGTGAATGAAGACTGTGACATAGATGGATTTCAATACATTAAGAGTAATGGGGGGAAACAATCAGGGTATTTTTGTGTGTGTTAAAAAAACAGGATCAAGAACTCAGTGCAATGTCCCCAGCAGCAGTGGTCTTGTTTGGGTTGTTCCCACCTTGAACACTGACCACAGATGCTCAGTCTGAGGCGTCAGTCCCTGTCTCTGCCCCTGGAGCACATCTGGGAAAGACAGCTTGCATGTGCACCCACTCATCTGTCTCTGCTTTGTGCTGTCCAAGTAACATTTTATGCCTGTGGTTACAATCGTGCTCCCCGTGGGCATAAAAATGCGGTGTTTAAAGATTTTATTAACTAGATCATAAAGCCAGCATCCCAAGGGGTGATCCTACCTGAGGCAGTGAGATCACTGCCCTGCTCTGCTCTGCAGCTGCTCCTTAGCAATTAATCCTTCTGAGAGGTCAGCACAGCCTAAAGAGAAAGGAGGCATTGGTTTAGGGCAGGTCATAAGGCAAAAGCGGATTTGTGGGTTCAGAGGGGAGAGGACAGGAGAGGTAAATGTTCCACAGGAAATTACAGTGAAGGCCCAAACTGGAGCTGGAGCCCCACGTTTGCTGCAGTGCCTGCAGGTACCTGTATGGTGCACAGCTGTAGCTTTGGGATTTGTAAAGAACTATATACTTTAAAAAGTCACATTTTTAATGAGATTTTCTGTTTAATTACTGTTGGATTTTTTTTTATTTTTTTTTTTTTGGTCATAATGAACCTGTATACCTTAGATGAAATTAAATTTAAATGTAATAATAATTTTCAGTGTACTTTTTTGAGTTCATAGCACAGTCAGAAATGTTTAGGTGACTCAGATATTTTTGCAGGTTCTGGAAGATTTTTTAACAACTGACACATTTAGGTTTTAATATTTATGCTCAGTTGAATTTTGACACCTAAAATATCCAAAAGTGATGTGACCTTTTAAGCTTTCTGTTTTGTTTTTATTTGAATTGTTGCTGTTCTTTCGAGCATCTGTTTGGTGGCATATTGTGGAGGAACACGTATTATTAGATTGTTTATTTTAAGGATAATGATAAAACAGATATGCCATTGTTAGCTGAAATGCAAAATATCAAAAAATAGCATATGAAGCTGGCAGCTCAAATACATGTTTCTGGGAGGCATCTTAGTGAATCCATTTCTTACTCCACTTGCTCCACAAAAGAAGAAAAGTATTTTTTTTTACAGCTATACTAATGCCACATAAGCCATTCTGATTAAAAAATTTAGAGTTTCAGATCTGATGCTGAAATCCAAAAGAACAGTAAGATTAAAATTTGCCACATCTTCGGTGTGGCATCTCCTATTTAAGGAAGAATACCGTAAGAGAAAGAGATTAACCTCCTCATGCTGTAAAAATTCAAAGGTTAAGCCCAAAGCTTTTAGAGCAAGCACACACAGTGGCTTAATCCAGAAAACATTTTCTCATAGTGAATCCCAGAGTTGCAAAGACTCTATCTCAGCCCAATTAAGTTCCTTGAACTCTAGCTGTCTGTGGATGTATATAAATCTCCCTGAAATCCTACAGTAAACCAAGAGCAGAGGATCTGCTATTCTAATGACTGAATGATTTAAGTTGTGTGTCTTCCCACCAAGCACAGTGCAACACTCAGTCCTGGTGCTGTGTCACTCTGGAGCACAGTCCATCGTGGATACAGCACTCAGCATCACTTTAGATTTTATATGTGCTTCATTATGCAGTCCTAAAAGCCTAAAATGTGATATAATGGAACATTTAGCTCAAAGATAAGGAAAACAGCATGCTGCACTTTGCAGCCACTTGATATCCTGACAGGAAAGGGAACTGACACATGATAAAGAAATAAATAGTACTAGCAATGAGTTATGGCTTGTGGGGATCCAGTCATGCATTATTAAACTGGTGTCACGACACAGTTCACTTTGCAGTTACTGGCCAGGCCTCCATTTCGCATTCCTTCAAACAGACTGGTTTCCTGTGCAAGGAACTGACGGGAGCCCATGAAATGAAAATCTACAAGCAAATGGTAGGCAAGAGGATGAAATAACAAACCCTAGGGCAAATGTGCACATCCTGCCAATTCCCAGACCATAAGGAAAATAAAGTATTCAAGCACTATGGTGATTCATAATGTATAAAAGGCAGATAATGTAAAACAGTTGTGGTGATCCCCTATCACACAGGACATAGAACTGCCCCAAATTATGTTTTCTTTCTTTCAGGTAAAGACTTCTATGAAAAACAATTTTTAAAATGAATATTGAGGGAAAATCCAATGCTGTCTATGATAAATCACATTCTGGTTAGTTATTCTCACTGTCATGACCATAATTCTGTAACAGGCTCTTTCATTAACAAAACTGCTTGAGTACCTTGATTCCTTCTGTTAAACATATTTTCTACCTCTTCCACCGTTCCCATAGCTACAAAACTCCCTTCAATTTATTAACATCCAAAAGTTCAGAGAAAGCAATAAGCTGATTAATGATATGTAAAGTGGAAACTCAAGAACATAAATCCAGGAGGCCCTTCTTGGTGCAAAGAAGGGCTCTACCATAGGCTCAGGGCTTCAGAGCAAAAATCAGAGGGGAAAAGAAAAAAAAAAAAGCAAAGAAGTTTGGCTAACACCTGTTCAAAATACAGAACACTAATAATAGGAAACTCTTTTCTTGATTAATTTGTCAACCATGGATCTTTCCACAGAGTATCTGAGGTTTTGTAGTATTAATCTGAGTTGCTGCTGATAAAATGAGAATAGGTGAGCTTTCACAACAAGAACATAAATTCCAATTATCAACCACAGAGAAGAAAGAATTAATTCAGTAGGTTATATACACCAAAAGAATGCTGCGGTTGTGGATGCTGAAGTAGTAAATATTATAAATATTTCTTACATTTTCATAGTCTTCACATGCCAGTAGCTAAACAAGGTTGAGAAAGAAGAATCAATATTAAATTACACTTTTTGCAAACATTAATAAATATTGCTGTTACTTCTACAGCCCCTACAGGAGAACCCAAACTAATAAATCAAAGCTTGTTCCATTTTTCCATTAGGCCCCCACCCAGACAAAAGCAGGTGGAGATACTAAAAAGCGTTGTTGGGAGGTTTTCTTTTCACTCAGTTATCTGTCCTTTCATTGTTTCCCTGATAATGCTACTAGTTTCATTTGCATACCAAGACATTTGTCTAACTGGAGTTGTGTCATTAATGGAATACTAGCTCTGGAAATAGAGTATGACTACATGCATGACAGTGACTCCTCAGGATAAACAAATGCAGTTAAAAATGGTAGCATTCCCAGCTAGAGGGCTTTATCCAGTGCAGAAATTGTGTCTGTGATATGATATATGCAGTTAAGTCCACACAAATCCACGGGAGTTCCTGGTACTCTTCAGGGTACATGAAGGAAAAAGTATTGGAAAGAGGGTGCAAGGAATTCTAAAATTTGCTTGCATTTTATGGGGAAGTTTTCTTAGATGAAAAAAGGAAAGAAAATGATGCAGTTTCTACTATACTATAGCAATGTTCAAAAATGGTATCAAGTCAGATATATATCAAATGATATCCAGTCAGAAATTAAGAACATTTGGGCCCCATTCTATCCTGCATTAGTGTTTGTGTGAGTCAGAATCTCAGGACTAGGCTTTGAATTTGATGTGACTTCTTATTTTCTAACACATTACTCTCTTTAAGAAGGGAGAGAGTGGGTGGGTAGGGAAAGGATGAACTGAAAGAGCTTTTCTTTGTTGCTGTGTTAATTATCTTGAATTTCTAGCTGGTTGTCTGCCAGAGAAAAATAAGTTTTCTCGTGTATTTATTATATTTTTCACCCATTGTTGCAGCAGGAAAGAATTTTTAGCTTTAAGGGTTAAAGAGGAACCCTTTTCACTCCTGCTTAAATGGCTGAATGATGCTAATGGCAAAAAATCTTTCAATCTGCTACAGAGCTGACCATGTTTTGCACAGCCTTTTCTTTCTCCAGATAATGGGACAAACAAACATTAGTGCTTGTATCCCACCATAACAGCAAACTTTTTCTCATGCTCCAGCCTGTTTATTTTCTCACAGTCCTTGGAGGGGGAAACGAGAGAGGAAGATTTGCAGAAATAAAACCTGAAATCTCATTGTTCTGCAGAACATAAGCATTTTGTGGGATATCTGAATGTGTGAAGAGGCAGGTAATATTGTGGTTCTTTGCAACAAATACTGTGCTTAAAGGTCATTCCTGACAGGGGCTTTGAGAGCATCTGTTGCTAAGAACACACAGGCTGAATCTCATTACAGAAAACTATTTGAGTGACAATCATCACAATCCTTCACTATTCATTATCTTTTCTGCCTTGCAAGAGATCTGTACCCTCTTTCTCTCATTCCTGTTACCCAACAAATATGTCAGACGTTTTTCAGTTTGACAATTGTGACCTCAAAATCACCTACTTCAGGGTTTATTTTATTTCTGTTTTGCACTGCCAAGTGGAATACTTGTTATCTTGAAGAAAATTAAGGAGCTATTCTCCATGAATATTCTAGCCACTGAACCCCATAAAGAGGTGATGTAGTTCAAACGTTCTGACCAAATAGTTTCATTTAAGCAAACTACAGTTTGAATGCTTATTCAGTGTCTTGAGAATGACAGCATTAACTTATCTTTTATTGTAAACATGTATTTTAATACTTTAACATATTTAGCAATATTTAGGTTAATTTAAAAGACTTTAAATTCTCCATGCCAAAATATAGCTTCCAGAAAAATGTGATGCAATAGCATCAACATACATTTCTGTTGGTGTTATGGATTTTGCTAGTTCTGCCACTATTCTTCCGTTAGAAGTACTGGAAACATCACCTCTTCATCCAACAGTGAAAATGTCTTTGGCTAAAAATTTTCACTTCTCCTAGAGCATGAGGGTCAACCATTTTGCCATTAGCTTGGAAATTTTAAGTCTAGGAATGAGTGTATGGTGGACATGAGAAAAAGCAACGCCCGTGGGTTACCCCTGCAATGCCACTGACCTTTAAAGCTGGTCCTGTGCAGGAGTTCTCTGCAGTACCTGAACACATGGCATGGTCAGTGGGATTTTATGGGTCTCAGAGCAGGATTTTGGAAATCTGGCTCCTCTCACAGGAACTAGAAGTCCCCTTTGTGTACAAAGGCAGTGAATGTATTGAAACATAAATATTGTCAACCATGACAACACCCTGAGATGTAGAACAGATTTAAATGCTGGTATCTTGCAGTCTACACCTCAAACCAGATTACCAATAGACTGCACAAAGCTGGTTTGACATTTACACATCTGTCATATTTTATTTTTGTTAGTTTTGTGTCATATTTTGGGTTGTTTGTACCAGTGCAGGGATGACATTTAATAACTTAAATTTGCCACATCTGAAATAGTAGTCTGGGTTTCTAGCAGCTAACATATAGGAAATATTGGGAGTTTGAATATTCTGTCATTTGTTATAAAAACCCAGAATGGTATACCTAATAGAGATTTTTCATCTCCCATAAACACTTAAGGTATACATTCATATATAGCACTTTAGAAAAATCCAGGATGAGAGTCCAGTTGTGTCAGTAGTATTGCTTATCTATTAATCTACCAACTATCATATAATATACATTGCAAAACTTTGTTACTTCAGTGTTCATAACTCTCAGTTTTCTGCCACATTGCCTCCATACATCACTGAAAATCTCATTTGCCGATTTTTACTGACAAGGGCAGCAAACAGTTTTCCCATTTTGTTTAAGATATGTGTATATGGGAACAGGATAGCCATCCTGAATTATTTAGTTTCTCAGTATATGGAATATTTTGCAAACAACAATCAGCATGTGGCAACACAGAACTGTTCAATAATGTATTGGTTTCTCTTACACGTGCATAAAGTGTCTTCCCTAAATATCACTCTGTCCAAAGGGAAAAACATGAGAGCTCAAAACCCAAACTGCCTGAGAGAGCAGACATAAATCCCTGTGGGCATATTCCCCATTGTCTTCCTACCTGTGTCATCCTTCATCCTTTTGTAAAGTGGGTACACAGTACAATCAGGTCTGAAAAGCAGATGATTTATTCCTCTTTTCACAATGGTAAATGATGATACAAGATGCAGAACAGCAAGAAATTTGATCCTTGGTCCTTTGTAAGCCTTTTTTTGTTTGCTCTGGAGTACCAACTGTATTTCAGGTCAGAGACTAAAGTGTATTGCAGCGGCCAGAGCAGTTGCCATAAAACGCTTTCATTTCCCAACAGTCACTAAAGTGATCATCTATTACCAAGTTTTTATGCCATCCCTAGGAAATATCTAACATCTGAAACAAAACAGTTGGCAAATACTGATTCTGTACTTTGGGAAGTTGCATATGCACATCACTTTCCCACTTATAAATAAAATCTGTATTATTCTCTTCATTACTGGCTGAAGTTACTGTCTCAGAGCTAGTCACCACTAAATTTCTGAATGCATAAAATTCACAGTTAAGCCTAGATTTTCAAGGGTACTTGGTGCATTCAGAGCTCTCTTGGAAATACAGTGGTTTTTCAAGTGAGCTACTTTACATCTGCCAGAAACAAACGTAACAGGAGTAGCAATATCCAGTGAAGAGGAAAAACTAAATTGAACTTGCATAGACTTCCACTTGTTTAATCTTCAGAGTGATTATTTTACCTGTTTCTATTCCATGCAGTAATATGATAATCTTAAATTACTGTGGAGTGGTTATTAAAAGTACTGTTTTGCAGAAAATGTTGTCATCTGAACACATCTTATGTCCTATTTGTGAAGGTGGTATGGGTATCTGAGCTGTTTATAACCTGTGGCCCTCACAATGCTGAGTCCTTCATTGTTATCCAAGCTACATCAGATTTCTTTTATTTGTGGTTTCTGCAAACAAATATTTGCTTCCACATCCAGTAAAGATTGTGTGCCACTCACACACATCCTCCTTCTGTTGTCGCTGTTCACAAGTGTCCTTTGTGGAGGTTCCTGTCCTTCACAGGGCAAGTTCTTTTAGCTGGCTTCAAGATTTTCTGGTTCTGAAAGTATTATAGGAAAGGGAAAATAATTTAAAAAAAATAATAAGACCAAAACAAAACCAAAACAACCATCTTACCTTTCATTAAAACCTTTCAAAATCCTTTAAAAATCGTTTTCCTTTGCTTCTGCTTTGAACTGCACAAATCCAACACTTTTTAGTTGGGATAATACACATTCGAGATCAAAAAAAGAGAGATTTTTGCCAGTCTGTTTCTGGGAATAAGTTTAAGTGACCATTCTCTATGAAATTAAGGCAAAGGGTTTTGATTCTAAAACATTATAACTGTGAGCTGTTCAGGAAATGCCACATTTTTCACAAACTACCTGGCACAGAGAAGGAAATCACATTACTGATTAAAACCAGCAAATATAATGAGAATCTAGTTTTCATAAAAATAATACAAGCTGTGAGAGCAGAATGAGAGAATAATACTTTTATTTGTGACTGTAGCTACACATTAAAATATGAAACATTAATAATGACTATAATACTTATCATATTTCATAT
>WEKY01049523.1:4350-24049 GCA_013390045.1 Picathartes gymnocephalus
CCACTTTCCTATGCGAAGTTATTAATAAGTTTCTTAACAGTCATTCTCTTTCTTAACTTGTGGGTAACTTCGGAGTAGCTGAAGAGATTTGACTCCATTTGAAAATTACTCTCTCCTGGAAAACAAGCTAGAAAGTAAACATTTCAAAACATTTTAAACCAAAATGTTTTGTTGTAATGTAAATGTAATTTATTTTGCAGCTTAGTTACTGATAACACTGCATAACCATTTCTACTTATCTATATTAAATTAAAAAGAATGTTAACTAGTCAGAAGACAATAATTAGATATTAGCTTCAGCAGTGTGAATACAAGGTGCATTTTATCACTATTTCCCATAAGCAAGGGAGTTTCTGAACAGGTGATTCATGCTTGAGTTCCTGAGAAGGGACTTGTGTGTAGGAATTAGCAAGGAACAGGGAGCAGTGTGAGCTGAGCACCTGGGTTTGGGCCCGTGTGCAGCTCCTGGTGCATGGCTCAGGCTTCAGGAGGGCTTCAGGAGTGGCTGGGACTGATATTTCAGAGTGTTAGCCAGGCAGAAGGTCCTTACCAGAAAAATACCTGTATGAAGTCACCTTCATTTTGAATAATATGAAAATCTGTGACCATAGTGCTGTTGAAGAGCTGAGGGAAACTCAGCACTGAATGCCAGAGCTATGAGCACACGTTTGTTTGTTGGTTGTGCCTTGGTGTTTTCCTTGAAAGGATAAGAGGAACTATATGGCTACACAGCAGGATGTTGTCAGGTCAGAAACCCTGCGTGCTCAGCTTAGCTGGCTGTTAGACTGTACCTAGGAATTCTTCCTCATCCCACAGCTGAATAATTTGACTCTTAACACTTGTAGCTCTTTTGGGTAGGAGCTATCTTGCCTTATGCTGTAGCATCGCAATTTCTGCTGGCTGTCTCCAGTGTAAATATAAACAAATAATGACAGCAGACAACTCTGCTGGCCTCTCAAACCTTTATACTCCATTCTCAAATTAAACTGTTTTTTCAAAAGCTCTTTGTCAGCAATATAGGCTTACATGCATGATCCTCCTTTATAATAAATGTAAAGATAGTAAAACATGCATTATTTACGTACAAAAACCAGGTTACATATACTGATCAGAATGTGGATTATTAATAGTTAAAAGTTAGTTTAAAAAAATTAATTCATATAGAAAGAAAAAGTAAAGTATGAAGGCAACCAGCTTCTTCAGTTGTTTTTACCCTCAAATGTGTGGTCTGATCCATGCTGTGTCCTAGTGCATCAGTGTCCAGCTATGTGATTGCCACATGAAGGATGTGCAATTGTCAGGTGGCAGCTCCCAATCCAAGCCTGTGTAGACTCCTTCAGAGGAATCAGAAAGTCCAAACTCTGCATGTGCTGTATGAGCCTGCACACAAATAGCTGGGAGCTGTTGTGGTTCCGATATGTGTCACCATTTGGGAACAGCTATGGCAGGCAACACAAGACACGTAATTCCTGCTGTACACAAACACCTGTAACCTAGAAATAGAAGAGGTTAGACTACCAGTTTTCAAAGCTCAAAGCCTGCAGGATGACAGCACTAATGAAGCTCTTTGGTGTTAAATGTAGCTAGTTTTTATAGCTCTGAAATATTCTGCTCTAAATCCTGGTCTATTAGTAAAGTATCCTACAGTTTTTCTTACGAATTGCTTATCCTTTTTCAGAGGGCTGGTTAGGCCAGATGTTGTCCTCCCCTAAAAGGAGATTATATCACAAGTGATGCTTCTTTATAGCAGAGCTGATTTTCGGGAGCAGTATCCTCCCATTCACAGTCTGAAAGAGTATTTGACAGCTGCTCAGATAAATGGAATGTTTTTTTAAAGGCTGTTCTGAAAATAAAACTTTCCTTTGTGTGAGTGCCTAAAATGGGCGTTGGTGCCTAACATTTGGTATCCAAATTAGAGAATTTTTATATAGTAGTGTTAGGGGTGTGTATTTTTGATGTCAGGCTGATCTGGAGACATCTCTTCACCATGTCTTGAATTAAAGTGATGGCTACAGATGGGTTACTGGAAAGGCTGTGCTGGTTCTACTGAGAGCAAAATATTGGTCAAGAGCCTCATGGGTTCTCCTCCTCAACCCTGAAGAGGAAAAGAAAAACATCTAACATAGGTGCTGGCTGATATTTAATTCTACCGCACTGCAGACTTTGCAAAAGAATATAAGAAAATATATCTATTTTTAGGGATTTTGTGACTTAAGAGTAAGTATCTGTTCTGGGCATCCTTCTGACCTAAAAGCTTACTAAATACAAATTACAAAGAATTTGTTCCTTATATTCAAGTGTTCCTGTCATTGTGGTAATCTATCATGTGGAACTTCAGAAGTGTAGTAGTTAGTTGACAAATATTTGATTGTTCCCTTCTAGTAACAGACAGCATGGGTAAGGGGTAAAAGCCAGAAAACCATGTGAAAAAAAATAACAAATACAAAATGAAATAACCAAATTGGAAATCAAGTCTTCTGAATAATTAATAAAAGATTTCTTAAGGCATTCTTCTGATACATTTAATGCCATTTTGACTGCTACAAGACATGCTTCATTTCAGTTCTCTGGTGCTAATTGTTTGAAAATGTGCTCGTGTGCGAGGAAATGAAAACATTTTTGAACAGAAGCAAAATTACCAGTTTCTTACATAATTGGAACACAACAAATAATTAAACCTTCACTAAATTGAGTGCAATATTTTGATGACTAGATAACACCACATTATGTCCTGAAGCTGCTGTATTTCATTTCTGTGCGATCTGTCTTCCTTTCCATAATATTACAAGAGTATGTTCTGTCCCCATAACCTCTACAATATGCCCTCTCTTTTTCAAATGCTTTTCAAATGCTATCTTGAGGTATGATGTCATCAGATCTCATAATTTCATTGCACCCTCTTATTAAATTGGTTTGCAGGTGTTTAAATATTTGTGATATGCTGCATAGCCAGCATTTGCAATATTTGCCTTAATCTCATTTGTGGTTTCTTTTTTTATCATTCCTGTCACCACAAGGTAAGATATTGCAGCACACAGCCAAAGCTGTGTAAAACACCATTCACTCCTTGACAGCTGGAGTAATTTTTTTTCCAGTGCTTCTTTGTTCAATTGCATTTATTTTGCTGAATGGTGTGAATGAAAATATTTAAACCATTATTCTGCCTTTATATGCCGATTAAAAGAAAAGTGCTAGAAATTTGCAACATGGTTTTAACCAGAAGATGGCATGTTGTTTTCCCTCACTCCTTTTACTTTCTTACTTATTAACAACTGCCTTTCTCCTTTTTCTGTTGTTTCAGTTAAAGGATCGAGAAAGTTAAGTCTGCCAACAGATCTTAAGACTGATCTTGGTACGGTAGGCGAAAGCCAACAGCTTTAAACTTCTTACATTCATTGGCAAAACATTTTACCAACTGATTCATGAAATAACACAATAACCTCAGAGGCTTTGTCTGAAAAGGCTTTCTAAAAACCACCTATTAACCCATACAGTTCTGTTGGCAGCTCTCAGCATTTTGCTTGTTTAATGTTCATTTATTTCATGTAGACATATACTGGCAGTCATTACACACTGTGTGTGTAATTCTTTATTCTGAAAAAGTTCCAGAAGTTTTTCCGAGCTGGTTGTTGGTGAACTCTGCCTATAATACCCAATGCATGCACTGGTCTATTTTCTTTATTTGGTGTACAAATTGTACCACAACAGTGATAAAACAATTGAACATCTGTAGTTTATGGTGTCTTCGAACATCAAGAAGAAGAAGTCAAATCAGAAATCAGTCATTTGTCTAGTCCTCTCCTTGAGACTTACCTCAGCCAGCTGTTAAATACCTGGTTTGCTGTAATCTTTTTTCTCAGTTCTGCTTTAATATTTCAGTGGAAGTGCATAGTGAGAGCACAAATTTCACCTCAAAAAAAACCTCAAATGAAAATTCTGTACCTTGAATAACCTAAAACTGCTTGGAGCAGATCATGCAACACCATATCCACATAAAGGGGATTGCTCCTGGTATTTGGACTGAAATTTGTGGTTCACACAAAAAAAAATCTTACAATTGTTCTTTAAATATTCTCAGTCTCACTGAGTTCTTTCTAGTTTTACTCTCTTGGGAAGTTTCCTGTGTAAGATGACTGAAAAAGCCATGGAGCCATGACTCATTACTTACTGTCCTTTTAGAGATAAAAATTAAAGTTGGATCACGTCCTTAGATAACACAGCTGAACTTCATTTCTGTCGCTTGGAATCATGTGCCCCTATTAACCAATGTAGCACTTGTTCCACAAGGCAGAAGTCAGGGATATAAATATGTCTTTCACATTATAAATGACTGAGGAATTTGGAAAACTGTCAGTTGCTCCTGGTAAAGATTAAGTAAATAAATGCTGAAAAATCATTGGAAAATGCAGTCCAAATTTTGCAGATTTCAGTATATGAAGTGATTCAGTTGAAATAACCAGGAATGTAGGAATACACCTAAACAAAATTTGGAGTGGAAAATCGTAATATTGCTAATACTCAAAAAAGGTGAAAAAAGTAGGCAGCTATAGACCTGTAAAATTAATATTTATCACTAAAATTATGGGCAGCTATTAAGAGGGACGGTGAATACTTAGAGTATAGCCATAGGATAGGATTTAAGACTAAGCCATATTCTACAGATCAAACTTCTTTTTGTTAGTATTATTAAAAATACATTTTCTTGAAGGACACATAGCATGAAATAGCTTTAAATCCAGAAGCATAAGATAAGCAAAAGATAAACTGAATGAACAGAACACTGGATTTAGAGGTTTTTGAAAAAGAAGGAAGTATACCATTGTAACTAGAATTGGTGAGAGCTTTACTGTATAATGTAAAATGTTGCATATCAGAGAAAAAGCTGCGTTATCATCAACTTTCCTGTAATCATGTTGGGAGTGGGACAATATTGTAAGTTTTGCCTAGAATATATTGACAAATTTCAGATGAATTTATATTTAAAAACCCCCAATAAACACAAAAAAAGTTCCCAGTAAACCCCAAGGACTAGGAAGCAGGGTAAAAAGCTCTAGAAGTTAAATAAATTCAACCTAAAAGAGTAGGATATGTGATGATCCATTTTAAGTATATGACATATGTGAGGAACTTAGAAGATTAATGGAATGGATAATCCTGCCTGAAGTTTTGATTTCAGAGCAGTCATGTTTCTACCATTCCTTTATTTGCTTGTATTAATTATTTTTAATAGTGTAGAACAAGCTAAATATAACCTAAAATAAGGCTAAGAAGGCCTAGTTCAACATCTTGCAGAAACTAGTGGAATGCCATTGATTCCTAAAGCTTCATAAGCACTGAAAGGTGTGATCAAATTGTCACCTGCAATTGCATCCTGTTAGTGCTGCAGAATTCAGGTATCCTGTGCTCAGATTACCCAGAAGCTAAGGATGAAGCATGTGGAAGGATCATTCAATGTATAAACTGGCAGATACTCATGGATAATCAACAGCAGAGGGACATTTAGAAAAGAAAAAAAAATGGAGGAAAAAACCCCCAGATTTTCAGCTCTCATTCATGACTGTCCTAGAAGGGCAAAATATTTCTGTTAATTACTCTAGCCATTAAAACTCTGTCGAATTATAGATTGCTTGGTTAACAACAGGCTGGGAAGAGCCTCTTGTTCTCAGTATAAGGAGCTACGTTTAAATGAGAAGTCCTGGAAAAGGTGGCGACTGCATTTCAGTTACTTCCGCTCCAAAATGTCCTGGCTACACTGTCAGAGCTCTTGGAGATTATTTATCCATTTTGGCTGTTGCCTGAGATTGTACCCTGAAGTCTGAATATTCAATAACAATAGTTTTTGGCCCAGAGTTCTTGTAAAGATATTCAGGTCACCACTTTGAAATGATAAAATATTGTCCACGCATCCCATTGGCTCTGGCTCAGAGCTTTTTAGAGAGTGCTGATACATCGCCCACTCTCAGCAGTGACTGCAGCTAATTGGGACATACATTAGCATTTGGCAGCTTACAGTTCTGCTGCCTTCCTGTGATCTGCCTCGTGGAATGTCCTTGCTTTCACTTTGCTTTGAATTGTAAATAGTAGAGGTTAAGTAGAAGTTAAATCTATTTCAGGTGGAGGTGTTGCTAGTACTGGAAATTGCTTGGGGAGTAGTTTGCTGCCATTTAGGGGGAATAATGTGTGATCTGATTACTCAGGGTGTTCTCGTTAAACCTCGGCAGGGTTTTCATGACCTAAAGGAGCTTTGGGACTCCACTTTGACCTTTATATGATTGATGAAGTTGATCTCAGCTTCTTTTTATTTTGATGTGGTGATTATCTCTCCTTGCTGAAGCACTTGTCACCTGTGGATGTTGTATCTCCACACAGAAATGAGTTGATGTGGCACATGAGGGGATACACTGAAACTTCTTGATAGTTTTATCTACTGCAGGTCACAGTAACTCAATATTTATTTGAGTTGGCCAGAAGGAAGATGGGGCAATGCTGCTGCATAGACTGTACAGCTTTTCTATCACCCTTCAGAGGCAGCTCTGAATTATAGTATCTTTATTTTTGAACTTAATGTTTCCCAAAGTCTTCTGAACAGATCATCTGCATTGCCTTGCAGTGTTTCACATAAATAATCCTAACACATAATCCTAATTTCATTTAATCAAGTGGAGAGTCTGAGATATATCCAGATACATGGGACTGCTTTTGTACAAGAGTTTTCTAACTTTTCTTCACCAGCCACTTCAAGCATCACCTTGTATTTTTCTTTTAGGAAATACTTCTGCTCATTTCACTAAAAGCTTTCAAAGGAGCTGATCACAGGAAGCCAGACAGAAGTCATAACTAAAGATGGGGGAGAGTCAGTAACTGCTAACTTTTCTAAAATTATTATGAACAGATGGTTTGACTGTAAGGAATTATGCCATCACCTAGACTTTATTAGTGAAAGAACAAAACAAAATGCAAATATAAATAGACATCTTTTGTTTCTTCTTGCTAATCTCTGATCTTCAAAATTTTAATATATTTTCCTATGCTTTCTGCAGATACTCATAAGCAGTGAATGAGTTCTTTGCCAAGTCACGTTAATGTCTTCCGTTTTATACAGCAGTGAAAAACTAGAAAAATTACCAAATAAGCTCATTTTTTTAGGTGTTTGAGAAACATATTCTAATGTAGAGGCCCAAAAACTTTAATTCTGAAAGTTGGGTTCATAAAACACAATTGTAAGGATCAGATGGAGGACTTGTGGTTATAGGTTTGTACTTAATTTTGTCCATTTTGTATGAGGTTTGTGGATTCTGTTTGATTTATGTGTATGATAATAGAATTATAATGTGAAAATATCCACCATTTGATGCCTTTGTATTTTATTGACAGGGAAGCATCACTTCCTGGATGCTCTCAAGCCTATGAAATAGTACCTGAATAAATGAAACCTCAATTCCATTTAAGGATGAGCAGTGGGGTTACAGCAATACTTGCTTTAATTTTTCAAAGTATTTACAGCAGACGTTAAGCACTCATACAATTTTGAAGCTTTTAATCTGTTTTTGCTTACTACTGTATTGGACAAACAGGTAGATTTTAGGTGGAGCATTCTGTATTGATTTATCTGGATCTGTAGTTTACAAGGCTAAAGAGCATTTCAGCAATTTTGAAATTATATGAGTTGCTTTCCTCCATGGTATGACATTTGTAGAAAAGGCAATCCAGACATCCAGCTGTACCAATGATTTTCTTTAACTACTTGGCAGTATACACTGAAAATTATTTGTATTTTTGCATGATAAGGATTTTAGGGACTGTCCAGTGTACGTCTCCTTCCAGAAGGGTAGAGGAACTTTCTGTCCCCTTCTCAGTCTGAAAATACCATCTGAATTGAGGAATCATCTGAACTCTGCCTGTAGGTAGAATCACAGCATGGTCAATGTTGGAGGGGACCTTTAGAGGTTGTCTGGACCCCCATCCTGCTCAAAGAAGCTCAGGCTACACCAGGTGGGTCAGGGCAGTGTCCAGCCAAGTCTCACAGCGCCTGATCTGCAGCCTGGCAAGTGCCCAATACAGGGGAAGGATTTCATCCCTCCAGCTGCTGGTTGTGCTCTTGCTGAGTCAGTGGAGGATGAGCTTTGCCTTTTCTGCTTCAAGTGTGATCACTATGAAGGTGCAAAACACTGTGAGTTGGACTAAAGTCTTTCACTTTTACAGAAGTGGTTTTAAACCTTTAGCCTTTCAGCTATTTCACATCTTGAGGCTTGGATTTTGATATTCTGTATCAGGGACCCTCCTAGACAAAAGTCATCTTCTGAAGGTCAGGTGTATGACAGCACCAGTTTCTTCCTTCATTAAGTAGGAGAATGTTTATGGTCAAACATTTTTAAAGGGGAACCTATATATCTCATGGATATATTAGCACTCTGCCAGCCCAAATAACCAGAATTTTTAAAAAGCAACAGGACCTGATCAGCAGGATAATTCAGTTATTATAGCAGAATACGTATGTGCTCTATGGTTCTATTTCAAATGCAGAAAGGGCTGTGTTCTAACTTCTGACGCTTCCAGATGAGAAAAAACAAGCAAATAGTTCAAAGGAAAGGTAAGTGCCTTAAACTATTCAAAAAGTACCCTAACTAAAATGATTATAACTAATACAGTTAAATGTTATCACAAGGGAAAGGCAGTGAAATTTGGTAGCTGGAAAAACAAAACAAGCAGTGAATATCATCATACACTTGAGAGTTGGTAATAACAAAATGATAGGCAACTGCTAGGCTCCAGTGTAACAGGTACTCACTGTTCCCAAGTTCTTTGGTTTTACTTAAAGAAGAGTTCCTTACTGAGGACCTCAAAGGTAAGTCATTTTCCACTCCTTTCAAGTACTGCAAACACATACATGGTAGTCTTCCACTCTGAGGTCTCTGTTCACTTCTCAGGTTGTAACAGTTGTCATTTTTAAAACGAGAAAATTAATGCCAATATTTTTCCATGGTGAAAATGAAGATGCAATGCTACACTAAGGGATACTTAGATCAAGTTGTTGATATCCATCCAGGTGGTCTTGTAGTCCATCCACTCTGCTTGCATGTTCCTATGTTGTCTTCTGTGCAGCTCAGGATTTATCACTTTCCATGCTTATGATTCAGAATTCAATCAAGTTTTCTGTTCTGTGTTTTCCTGTTCATTGCACAAAGCATAGCAACCAGTTTGTCCTGGAATATTCTGTGGAGGCACACTGAGTCCTGTGTACTTTGTGAGACAATCCAGTAGTGTGGTGTTATATGATCAGTAGAAATTCAGCAGAGGAATCTGAGGAGCAGAGTTAGATCCAAGCAGTCCAAAATTCCCACCATTCTGTGGGAGCAAAGCTAAATTTGTTTTTAGGTTTGCACTGCTGGCTTTGAGCTTTTCAGATATGATAATGTAGAGGTGATGTTATGACATAGGATAATATATTACCAATGTTTTTCATTTGGAGTGTTTGTTGGTGGTTTTTTTTATTCAGTTTTCATAATTTCAGGCAAAAATAATAGTTTTAAAAGAGAATCTGTCAGTGATCTGACAATGCACTTAATGTTTTCAGCCACTTCACAGTATTTTATTTCTCTGACAAATACATCTCTTCATCCTGCTTTCAAAAAAATGGTGATTTTTAGAACAAAGTGTATGATAGGATTTTGTTAACATAGGAAGACTACCGTTATATTACACAGGCAGTAGGTATTATATTACAATGACAGCATATTACAGTGTTAGAGTGGACCTAAATATTCTCCCAGCATGTCATTAGGGCAACTCTTCCTTCCTCTTCCAGCTGATGAAGACATGATGGTAAATGTACACTTTTGTCAGCAGTGCATCTGTATTAACCTCTTCTGCCAGGGCTTACACCTTCTCCCTTGCCTGGCTGACAGAACTGCACCAAGGGAGATTTGTGTTTCTGACTTCTTAAGGAAATTTCTTTTAAGAATTTTAAGGAATTTATTAAAACTTCATGGTATCAGTCTGTGTTCTCACTAATGGATGAGCACACTATTACACAAATTTTGGTTATTTACATGCAAACTTGAGACTGTTCTTGGCGTCATTTGTACAGTTTTGAGGTTTCTTTTTTTTCTTAATTCAAAGGCATATCTCTTTGCTGTGTTAAAAAAAATACCATAATTATTACTCAAAATCTAATTTATTGGTAATACACAAAAATCTCCCAGTGGAAACAGATGGATTTTTCTTCACTTTAATAGTAAAGATTGTATTCTTCAACAGTTGTTGAGAAGATTCTCTGGGACTTATTTTTCAGGTTCTTTCTGCTCCATATTAAAACATTTCTCTGGTTCTCTTCTGGTTCTCTTGTCTTCTCTTTTGTTGATTACTTCCTTACAACTTAAGATGGTACTATAATGCTTCTAATAATGGATATTTATATTCCTTTGTCTCAGCCCCTCTCAAATGACTAGAAAGAAGGTTTTCAGCTACTTTTTCTTTTTGAATTTATCCCTTTGTTAGAACTGAAAGAATTGGCTGCTTATATTACTTTCTGATTTTTTGTGTCTAGTGTAAAAAATTGCTAGGCAGTAACTGCAAATGAGTAATTCTTTCTTATTGACATTTTTACTACATTTGGCTTTAACAAGCATTCATCTTTTTACTGGTAAATGGTTGGTCTCTTGCTTTTTTGCAGAGGTCACCAAGTTGTTTCAAGGTTCTATATTTGTAATCAGGCAGGTTGTGTGGGATATACATGTTGCTGTGTGTAAACTAAAATCAGCATATGTATATAGAATATTCTCCTGGTGCAACATGCCTCAAAAAAAATTAGCTTAATTTGAGGCTGCCCTGCAGGTTTGCTGCTGTCACATTGCACATCACATCTCTCAGTAGTTTCATCAGGTTCACAATAACCGATGTTACTTCTTCCATTCCTCTTGATCTCATCATCCTGCTGGTATTTTGTGTGACAGTCTTGCCTTAGATACAGCACAGTTCTCTTTCTTTTTTTTAAACAGTTTGTGGGGTGCACATGGCACTGAATGGTGCTGCTGTTTGGTAACAGGGACAGATAAAGTATTTTTAATTCACATGGGCAAGCATTTTTAATTCCATGAGCCCAGTCAAAGGCAAACAACCATAAACTGCACTGTAGAAGCAGCACATGGAGAAGATTACAGAAATTTATGTAATGAACTTTTATATATTTTAATACATCATATATACAATGATTTACTGCTGCTTTATTAAACCAACAGTTAAATCAGTATTCAGTGGACTAAAGGAGTAATTGCCTGTGATTACTTCCAATGGCTTGCATGAGCCCTACATTTTTAAATTAATGATCAGAATAGCTACAAACTGAGCCCTGGCCATTTAGTTCACTATCCACAGGGAGTAGAAAAGGCTGCTCCCTCAGCATATTGGGATGGCTCTTACAAAGTTTGGAGACTACTTCAAGGAAAAGCTCCACTAAACCCTGGTGCCCAAATATATTGCATTAGTGTCGTCCTGGCTGAAGGGATCCAGGAGCACTGGAGAGGGTAATGCTAATTCCCTTCACCTCATGGGCAGCAGCACCCATGGGAAGGGGTAGGAGGTGGTGGCACATGCAGTGGCAGAAAAGAGAAGGGGTGTTTTGTGCAGTGTTTTCTTCAGCAACAGCTCTTCTTTGCCTTTTCCAGAAGAGAGACTGAGGATCTGTTGCACTATTGTGTCCATAGCACAGAGCAATCTGTGCATTGCTGCTTAAGTACCAATATTAATGTCCCTGGTATCAACTAATGCTCCATATCAATTAATATTTGTGAGCTGAGAAAAGCCCCAGTGACCGTGTGACAAAAGCAGTAACCCAGCAAGGACAAAAGTTAAAATGTTGCTTTTCCTTACAAATCAAACAAAGCTGGAAAAAAGCCGTGTTTTTACAAGCCTCCTGTATGTGTTCTTTGGGGTGGTTGGGAGACATCTGTCATGGCAAGGGAGAATCAGGTGACTCAGGCCTCAGAGGGGCAGTAAATCATTGCAGTCATTCTGAAAGCCTCAGAGTTTGAACATTCTCATTCTCCCTTAGAAAGTACACTGTAGAAAAGTAGTACATTTTTTTTCTTGTTACTTTTCTTGCACACTTCATCTTTTTTTCACACAATGCAGTAAGGAACCCTTTCTTAAACAGTACGTAACCTTTCTTTAGATATGTTTTGTATCACAGAGCTCATAGCATAAAAAGTGAGAAGTTAAATTTTTTATACACACCTAAAGTTTTCTCATAGATTTGAGTGGTCTTTATCTGCTGGATTCTTTTCAGTTTCTCCACAAAAAATGTTGCAGTCATGTTTCCTGTAATTATCTTGCTCTTTGTATAATGCCTGTGTTTTTATTGAGGCTTGAAGACCTGCATTGCTTCCTGTATACATCTTAAAAAGTTGTATCTAATCAGAGGAAGAGAATAGTGTTAAAATACAGACAAGTTTGTAGCTGATCACTAAAATCCCTATTCTGTTTGTTCTAGCACCCAGTAACATTTCACCAACTTCAGTACTTCAAGAGATATCCCTACAGCTTCTAGGATGAGGCTGGATTTTTTTTTTTTTCTTCCCAGAAACTGGCTTTCCTTATTCAAAAAGGCATTGACAAAACAGCTTAAGGGATTTAGGTGCCCAGATCCTAATGATTGTTTCATTAAATAACGAAGGTCTTTGAAGGTAACTGAGACAAGCCAGCATACTTAGAGAAGCATAGCAGCATTTCTCTTAAACTGTGGCATAGTGAGCAGGGGTTTGGGAGTGTTGTGGCCATTCAGTACAGTGCTCAGGGGAGAGGACTCAGGAATGTTGTTGATGTTTCTATAGAATGTGATTTTTTTTTCACTCTGTTATGTTCCTCACCACTTCCTAGGATTTCCCCTGGAAATAATTAGATACCATGCTGAAACACCTTCCCACAAACTGAATTTTGAAGAAAGGAAGCAGCCGGATGAGGATGTGTCTGTTGCTGAGGTTGAACAGTCAGCCTGTGTCCTTGAACAAAGCCCCCAATCTCAAAGGACTTTCTGCTGAATATACAAACAATTCCAGCAAATTTTGGAAAATTTCCCAACTAAAAATGGAATGAGTCATCCACATCAGTTTTATATCTGCTGTTAGCTCAGTTAATAGCCATGTATTAAGGAAAAATTATAAGGATGGTGGAAGTTGTGTCTCCTACAGAGCTATTTTGTTACACAGTACAGATACTAAATTGCTTTCTAATCTATAATTCTGAACCTTTTTTTCCACTTTTGTTCATTAAGACTGAATTGTTTTAACTTGGAAAGGACATGACTTGCACATTCAAAGACTACATGTACCACACTATACACTGTATTCAGTATGGGACCTGAACATAGAGTGACTATAGAAATAGCTTTTCATAATGTACACTCGTGCTATCATGGCATGGTAACCAAGAAACAAATTTATCTTGGTACAGGAACATTCATCTTTTCCTTGGATACAATACAAACCAAAGAGAGTTGACTGATTATGATACTTACAGACTCTTAAAGACTAAGATAAATCTCAGATATAAATAACCTGACATCAAAAATTAAGGCAGAAACTCCAAGATTGTCCCTACCTGTAGGGTTGAGCATTTACAGTTCTGAATAAAATACTCAGTGTGCTTGCATGAATCTCAACTTTTGTTTTGCTTATTACCTGCAGTGTATTTAAAAAAACCTGCTGACCAAACCCTGATCAGTGGATGTTGTGGTTTAAAGACCTGTTGACAAAGAGCAGAGGGATGTAGTAAGGGTTTGAAGCAGCCATGTTTTGTTTCCCACCCCACGAGACATCATCATGAGCTGTGCTGATTGGCCATGGCCTCTAGCAGGGGTCCAGGGACTCAGCCTCATTTCTATAGAGCTGTAGCAGACAAATCAGTTGTTCAGCAGTTGATTTCCTTAGAAGTAAAATAAATCTATGTGATATATAAAGAATAAAATACTTAGCAATATTATGGCTATTTTTGTAATTATCTCAAACAGTGGCCTGTTTCATGCAGCTTTGAGTCAGGGGGAAGATGTCTAGCTCTGAAATCTATGCTGTAGTAAATTATACTTCCAGTTCTAATGAGAGCCAAAAAGGAAAGAAAACGTTCAAACTGACTTGGTGTCTCTTGGGAGACACAACATCAGGGGTGCCAGTGTTACCTGCAGTACCTTGGTAATTGCCTGTGTGCATAGGTCAGCAAAATGCTGTGGGATCAGCAGCTCTAAGAACATGTACCAGTTCTGTGGCCCTTGGGTTTTTTTCAAACTATACCCTAAAGATATGGTGCGTTATTTTTTACATACACATGATGGGTTGGTAAAACACATCAGTAGTTATTCGCAGAAGATTTGATGTAACCCATTCTCAAGTATCAGAACATACATCTCTCCTCCATTCTGAATCTTGGGAGCTGACACTTTACCTAGCGCTTGTTGCATTCACTTTCCAGATCACGTGAATGGTCACTGTACAAGCCCGACATCCCAGAGCTGTGCTTCAGGCAAACGCCTTTCCAGTGCGGATGTGTCGAGAGCAAACCGCCGAGGGCCCGGCAGGCCCCCCTTCAGGAAAGCCCAGTCTGCAGCCTGCATGGAGATTTCTCTCCCAGTCACCGCAGAAGGTGGGTGGCAATGACTGTTTTGCCAGCTATTTGTGAATTTCTCACCTGGTGCAAAAGGGAATAAGTTCAGTGGGATACTTGTCCCGGTCACTGCCCTCAGCTAATTAATACTTTAAACTGTCATAGGCAATCAGCAACACCATGACCCTAATCCTCTTCTTGGGACGAGCATTTGTATCCTAAGCTGCCCACCTGCAGGGGGGTCTGCATCACAGTTAGAGCTGGAAGCAGTAATCCTTAATTTCCACACCTGTTAATGAAGACAGAGCAAGTGGAATTATATCAGTCAGATTGTCTGCCTTTCTATTTTTAAATGCAAATAGTTTCAAAACCCTTTGTTATTAGTGGCACATGGCTAGAAGATTTGATTTTTTAATTTTTATGGTAACATAAAATAGCAAATGTTTTCCTCCACATTAATGACTGATTATTAATATAACATAATCCTTTCACATAGCTCTCTTTATGTGCCATACAAACATGGTAAGTAATACTGTCATATAATAGCTCCTGATGGAAAATATACCACTGCCACAGTAGTTTCTATTGCTGAGTATTTTCCTTCATCTTATGACTCTTCTGGAATTCTTGTATGCTGATATACTGCTGCAATATCAGCACTACTCATACCTGCCAAGGCCACAGTACTACCTAATCCTTTTATGCTTCTTTTCTTTTCTTCCCTCCCATCCTCCCAGAGCAAATAGGGTCACTGGCAGGCAGAACCCACAGCCCCCTAAGGCCCCACTGACTCTTGTGTACAGAACATTTAGTGATAATTTTGATGGGATGATGTTGCTTTCTGCATAGCTGTGTCATGAAATATTCACTTTATGTCGTTCATCACTATTTATAATACCTATCAAGTGTAATATAAAAGTGTATCTCTTCTAGAGATAATCATCTAACTTCCTTTCAGGCTTGAGAAGTAAATTAAATTAAGTGACATTAAAAAATCCTATTTAAAAGTACCGCTTAAATAGTATTGAAACTTTCAGTAAAGTCAGTGAAACTACTGTTGCAAGAGCGAGCCAGACAATCTCCAGAGTAATTTCTATCAGCATGTAATGTGATGGAGTATGGTGTGAGTTTGTCCTTGGGTGTGTGGATTTGTGTACAAGTCACCTTTCAGCAGGTCTGTTGACTATAATAATTTTCTGATTATCTGTATTCTCTCAGTAAAGCAAAGCCTTCTGTCCAGCTTGTCCAAACTATTTTTCAGTTGAAGGTATCAGTCTTTTGAGTTCTAGCTCTACTGCCTGATCTGCCTGGAATGACTGACATTCCACTGTTCTTCATGTATCTTGAATTTCTAGACACACTGTTTTGTCAAGTGGTTTGATGTGTTTGTAAAGATTTCTCTACTAAATAATATGGTGGAAGGTGGTATGATCCTTGAAAGATTCTCAGTCTGGGTGCGAGAGAAGGAAGAAGAGAAGTTAAAAGGTTTGAGAAAGAATATGCTGAGAATAAGAATTCTCTTCTAATGTGAAACTGGCTTTGATCAAAACCTTCTGGTTGAGCTGTTACAAAATAAAATCAAAAAATTCCTCTCTCTACTAAGAATTTTTTGGCTACTTAGGAGCATATGCTGCAACAAACAATAGATGTATTCCCAAGAAATTATTTCCTTTATATTCTCATGAGGTGAGTCAAGATACATATTTTATGTCCTTTCTAGAAAGCTAGCATTTCAGGTTAGAATTTGGTAGGATTTTATTATTCTACCAGAGTAGAATTTTGATTAGAGTTTGCTATCTCAGAAGGACTTCTTAGACATTTTAAAAAAAAAAAAAAAAAGCACCTTTGTGTAGGGGTAAATGGTTCTTACCTTTTTTAAGCCTGTCTCCAAGGCAGTGATAATACTTGGAGATTTTTTTTAATAATGCTTCTAGTTCCTGCTCATTACAACCTCTTCTATATGATTTGATTAAAAAGATAATGCATTTTGGTAAGTAATCATAAGATATATATTAGAATAATAAATGAATCTTCTCCCCTCGCATTAGATTTCAAAATCTACTTATTTAAATCTGACCTTCTGGTACAATAGGAACTGTATTTCCAGCATTTTCATGAAGTCTATTTTCAAGAAACTTTCACACAATAAGTTCTTCTGACTTTGTTCCAGTGAGCTGATTGTCAAGATTTTGCTGACTCTCACCTCTTTACTTCAGCAGAAGGATTCCTGATATAGACAAACATTTTTGAAGAATGTCTTTGCAATGATGAATCATAGGAAGGAAATGAGGGGGGAGGGAGGGCCATGGTAGTTATCTTGTTGTCTGCTGGTTGAAATATTGCAAACTGCTCAGATCCCTACAGTGCTGATATTTCTCCCATATCCATAGAAGAATAATTCAAAAGCCAAGTAGCAGGGGAGTGGTGCTTCATTACTGTTACTGCCTAAACCTATGTTTTTCCCAGTCTTCTCAACGTCCTCTTTTACGCTTTTTGAAATATTGCATGTTGTCTCAGTATCTTCTGCTTTCATAAATGCACTACTCCCATGGCTGTAGTAAAAATTTCTGTACTTCCTCATTATTCTATATCTAATTTTAGCAAAAAATTAGAACCCTGCAAAGTCTCAATAGCATATTATTATTTATAAGGAGGAGGGTTTTTTAATGTGAAATACTGGAACAGGTTTCCCACAGAGGTGATGGATGCCCCATCCCTGGAAACATTCAAGGTCAGATTGGACAGGGCTCTGAGCAACCTGACCTAGTGAAAGCTGTCCCCTGTTTGTTGCAGGTGGGTTGGAACCAGGTGACCTGTTAAGGTTCCTTCCAGACCAAACTACTCTATGATTCCATGATTATTGATTCTAAACAATGCTGTTTTCACATACTTTTGACTAAGCAGTTGTTGCAATAATATAAGAATTTACTGGCATTGTAAACAAACCCACAATTACAGGAAATTCCATTGCTGAGCTTCTAAAGTCTGAATTTCAAGTCCCTTTTGACAAGAAGTTTTTGAGATTTCAGGAGTTAGTGATTATATTTCTTTGATAAGGCTTTCTTGCACAGAGTATAAACTACATTTTTTATTATCAAGTTAACATTGTGCTCTTAAATATCAACAGTAATAAAAAATACACATGAATGCAAATTATTCTTAGCCAATAAAACCCTTACAGAGATTCTGACCCATGATAACATCCTGTAGAATGGGAATGTGTTTTATCTCCAAGCTTAGCAGATTTCCTTGAGGGCTGTAGCCATTTGCACTGCTCATGATTCAGTCTGTTCCAGCTCTGCATTCTGACCAGCACCCAATTTTTTCTGCAGGTCCTCACAGAAACACTGAAATGGGGATTAAATTTTTGTTTAGCTTCCTGGGGAAAATGTGTGGCTCAACTGGTTTGCCTTCTGTACTGTGGCACAGACCCAAAATAGTCCATCTCAGCCTAAGAGCTAACATCACAGTTTTTAAACCTGCAGAGACCCCAGCCTGATCAAGAATTGCAGTGTAGCTGAATAGACCCCAAACATCTGGTTCTTTTCTGCACAGGAAAACAAAATATGTATTTCAGTTGAATTTTCAGTTGTAGTTTTAGATTAAAGAAGACACTGAATTAAAGAAAACGGTGGCATTTAAGAACAAAAATAAAATTGCTGTGGGAGGGAGCTCAGTGTGGTTATACTTGTGCAGCTGGTGGGTACATGGATGTGTGCATAGATGCACGTGCTGGCACACATTTCTCCTTGCTTTGTGTATTATGAGAAGTCTTTCAGATTTGATACTTCTTGGTCATTGGTTGGGTTGTTTTGTGGGGTTTCTGTTTGTTTGGGGGGGTTTTGTTTGTTTGTTTGTGGGTTTTTTATTGGCTGGTTGTTTTTTTTTCCAAACACTGCTTTTTAAAGCCAGTTTGCATTCTCCAAAGGTTTCTCTCTGGCTTGTGCTGGCTGACTCTGCCATTTTTTTCTCCTTGTCTGCATTCATACAGAAATCTGGGCATCCTGCATACATATGTCCACATGTGGTTCCATCATACATCATAGGAAGAAAGTAAAGACAGAGTGGAGTTTTTCCTTTGAAATGTTGTGTTTGGAAATTTATTTACTTCCAGCAGCAGGGATAGAAAACTGACTTCCTTTTTTTACTATTATTTTTATTCCCCATTATGTAATTTTTAATTAGTCCAGCCTAGTCACCTTGTTCTGGAAAGGCCATTTACATGTTGGTGTTACAAGATTGCCTCTGAACAAGGAATCCTAGCAAAGTTTTACTGTGCATTATAATTTTCTAGGAATGCTAAGAACAAAGTCTTTGAATTTGCTTTAGCTTTCCTTTAAAACAATTCTGTTTCAACACTGAGCTTTTGGATTAACTCTTTTGATTATGTGTAGTTAAAATTTGATAACAAGCACTTGAATTGAAATGTCACTGTGAGCTGGCAAAATGAACCACTCAAGTAGTTATTATTTTTAATAACCTTATCAAAATTCTATGTCAAGTACAACACAATTTTCATTTTAACTGATCCAGTATACGTTTATTCTTGAAGTTTTTCTTTTGTGTCTGTATATGCAGAGAATGACTATAGTTCTTCAGGGATAAATTGTTCTCTCATTTGCATGCTTTTGTCCAATTTGTTTTGGAAAGTACACAGGATTTCGTATATACTATATAATTTAAACTTCTTTAATTCATGAAAAGTATTTGTGAAATTTACAATTTAAAAAAAAAGCACCTTCTAGGTAGCCTTATGGAAACTTCCAGATCAGTCCAGTGTGCTGTAGGTGGGGTCTTGAAACATGTTATTGAGTAGTTATATTAGAAAAATGCCACTGCTTGAGGAAGCAGACTCACCTGGTGTCGTGCTGAGCATTGCTGTGTTTGCTGTGTAATTTACATAAAATTTATATAATTTTTCCCCTGTCAGTTATGGCTGTGCTGTTAAGCTGTCTCCAGCAGTGCTGTATCCATAACACAGTGGATTTTTTTGCACTGGATGAGTAAATGTGGCCATGAGGTTTCCTTCCCATGTGGCAAGGTGGGGGTAGAAGAGGGAGGTTTCTGTTTTTATCACTGGCTCCTTTTTTTTTTTTTTTTTTTTTGTTTC
>WEKY01049523.1:24614-93901 GCA_013390045.1 Picathartes gymnocephalus
CTGGACTTTCATAGCACATGGAAAAGCCCTTGGCTTGATTTATTAATTTATTTATTTCTCAGGGAGGGAATTATGGTGTTGGTTCTTCCTGTAAATCAATTTGATTTCAATAGTGTTTGAAGTTACCTTGCCATCAGTGTAATTGGTTAAGACTTGTATAACAGGAAAAAACTTAGAGACCCTATGGTAAACCACAGTCCCCCCTAACTGTTCTGTTTGTCACCATCTTGTCTGTACAGAGGAGCAGATAAAAATGTTGCAGAGAGGACTTGTTCTATATCTAGAAAGTGTGTTTCTTACTTGCCTTGGCGTACGTTTTCTGTTAGATTCTACTAGGATTGACTTGATTTCTTATGAGAATCTGCAAATTTTCCTTGTTTTTAAAACAACCAACTCAGTGAGAATATTGCTGTTCTTACAGTTACTGAAGGTCTAGTCAGTTTAGTCAGTTTTAATTTAAATGATGATTTGTTTCCAGGTGAAGCTAATTTCACACTGTACTCTAGGCATGTTCAATTTGAGGGTGAGTTATGCACTGCATACTCAAATTCAGCATTTTTTTATCTTGCTACCCATCACTTCAGATCAAGACAAAATGTTTTGTTATATCCATGGTCACTTCCCTTGGCCTGCCTCTTCCACTCCCAGTGCCCCTGGAGGTCCAGGTTTTGCAGATCTCTGCATTTTCTCCCTAGTGGTAGCCTGGGGATGAGGCTGAGGTCCCCAGCACCATGGGTGGCCCAGGTGAGAAGGGTATGGAGGCAGCTGTATTGCTCTGCCGTGGCTTCATCATCTTCCATGATGCCTTTTGTCTCCACCTTATCCTTCGGTACTTCCATATATAAAAGTTATACAAGTTATTCTTTCCTGAACCATCAGTGTTATGAAAGATGCTTCAGCAGAATGGATAGTTCAGGTTGGGGTTTCAGTTCTAGAGAATTGTGATGTCTTTAATTAAAAAACACATGTCCAAGCTTATAAACTATGTCCAAATTGAGCTTTTAGTGGTGTTAATGTAAAGACGGTTTGCTTGTGTAAGCCAAGGGAAGTGATTCATACAATTAAATATGGCAGTTTGATAGATTCTTAGTGCAAAGATCTTTTGCATTTTTATAGAAATTATTTCTACTTCCTTTTCAACATGAAGAATAGTTCTGCCCTGACAGTTCCCGTCTGTTCTTAAAACTTGCTGAACTAAAACAAGCCTGAACTTTAATGTATTCTAGAAATACCAAAGTAAAGATCCAGGTCTGCTGTCTTGAATCTGTTTTCTCTTTCAAGCTTTTATTTGCCATCATTTCCATCAATGTTGTATCAGTGGGAATTCCATGAAACCTTTCAGGTTACACTGCCTTAATTGCAGCAACTTCAGGGCAATACATTCCAGAACTTTCTCTGGGGAGGGTCAAGCCTCCCACAGCTGTAAGCTCCATGACAGCACAGATACAGCAACCATGGCTGGAATGCTCTGCAAGCTGCACATCCACAGCATAGTTTTAGGGAAAGTTAAATAAGTTAATCTGGTAGGAAATAATTCACAGTAAAATTCCAGATTATTAGCACATTATTTGTGGGCAGGTCTGCCTTCTAGTGAATTGTGTTATGTGCAATGCAGCTTTAGAGTGGTACCGTTAAAATGTTGGTTTTATAGCCCAGAAAACCCGCAGTGCTCTTAAATGTGTGTTACTTCCTGCCCCCTTCTCCTCTGTGTTGCTGGAGCATTGCCATCAGTACCATGGCTGGTCTCTGTGTCTCTCTGATGTTACTGTGCACAGATTCATGCTGGAAGTATAAAGTGACAGATTTCTGTTAAAATGTGAGATGATGGTCTTAAACTGGCAAATGTTTTAAATAGTTCCATTGGCCTCTGTTGGGTTTGGTATTTGGGATTAAAACTTTTAGAGTTCTCCAAGTGAGGAGAATACAAACCATTCCACTTTTTTTTGTTCCAGAATATATCGATTTCCATGTCAAAAAGGTCAACTTTTGTATATATTTCATAAACAGATCAATTACTCATTCCTTTAACACCAGGAACGGACCTATAAATAGCATCCAAGACACTGACAATCAGTTGCAAATCTCTTCAGTGATGAATGTAAATATTTGCAATGAAAATGTTGATCTTTATCAAGGTTTGGGTTTTTTCATTCCTCATGACAAGTGCTACTTCTATTTTCCTGATTCCTAACTTCATAAAGAAAATCACTTTATGGTAGTCCTAGTTCCACTGTTTTATAAAAATCCTAGTAACAATTTCGTGGAAGATATGATACATTAGGATGTGTTGCCCTTACAGAGCTTTTGGTGCAGCTGAGAATAGACAAGTCAGAACATTCCCCTGAGCACAGCATACATGTGGGGTTTTCTTAATTCCATGGGAAAGTGAGGAAATTCTGGTTTTATTTCTGCTAAGCAAAAGGAAGTTTAAAAAAAAATCTCTGCAATCTCTGCTCTGTACAGGTGGCAGCTGAAACACATGGAATCATTTACCCAAATGATCTTTTAAATTCTCAGAAAACCCCCAAACCCTAAATTAAATCTTCCCCTGGACACCAGTGCACTGCAGCAGGACACTCTGTCAGGCAAGGAAGAGGCTGGGACAACTGCTCAGGCCTGCTTTTGTATAAAAGTCATTTTGATGTTTGGCTCAGTCGTTCTTGGCCTTTGCAATGTGTGTGCCTTTATGACAGTGAGTTGCATTCCCAGTGCTCCAGCACTTCCATGGACTCAGAACATCCTCACACGACAATCAGCACTGCGCTGCTTGCACACACATGAACAAACGGAAGACTCAAAAGCACCAGCTTCCCTTTTCACCTCTGTGTGCATTGAAGTGTCCTGTGTGTTATTCTGTGAGGTGGGAAGCAACTTAGAGGGGTTTTGGTTTGTTTTAAGTCATAAAGCTTCTGTTTGTATGTTGCTGGTTCATCACCCAAATTTAACAACCAGTCCAGTGTCACAAAGAAAGCTGGTTGCTGAGTTTCCATCTGCAGCTCATTAACCCAAACCGTGCATGGGATGGGGCTGAATGAAAACATTTTGAAGAAAGCAGGGCTGCTCTTAGGACAGCAGTGGTGTTTATTTTGTGGGGCCTTAATCCCTGGAATGCAGCTTTTTGAAATGCACTGACTACAGGTCATAATGTTTTAGCTGAGATCTGTTCATCATCCAGCCCAGCATTTCCCAAATTACAGTCACTGCTTAGTTCTTAGGGGCCACTGGATCCCTCTGATGGTGCTCTCTGCTGCCAGCTACAGAAACAGCCTGGAGACCTGTATGGGAGAAAAGAAGAGCCAAGAAATCCAGGTGTGTGAGAGGAAGTGGAAGAAGGATGTGATAGTCTGAGGGGCTGTGTGGGACTTAATGGATCGTGGGAGTTGGATATGTGGCTCTCAGAGAAAAGGGAGTACTGGGTTTCCTCAAAGCAGGAAGCAATCTAGAGACAGGAGCACATTTATAAGACAGTACCATGTAGCAGGATCTCCAGAGGAGGACAAGATGGAAACTTATGAGGAGCTTTTCACAGGTCAATGTCCTGTCCCTTTGCTGAAGTACAGTCCAAATCAACTTTGACCTATGTTACAAGGAAGTGGTCCTAGTTCAGGCTCCTGCAGAAAGATGTTGCATCTGACATTCTTGCTACACGCATCATGCAGAGTGAGAAAAGGAAAATAGAACAGAAAACCTGGAATATGCTGGTTGGGTTAAGGATTGCTACAGACTGGCAGGTTAACTTTGAGAAGATGGGATGCCATTTTAAGACATTGAAATCATACTAGCAAAGGATTTGGCAAATTTTTTTAAATTTCCCAAGGAAGGTGCTTTTGTGTTTCTCCAGGATACAATGGAGTGCTTTCTAGATAAAGACTTTGGGGTAGAATCTCAGAAAAGAGTCCCAGGGAACAAGACTTAACTAAATTTTATCCTGAAATCTAGGAAGAGGGGAGATTTCTACCTTACTTTAGAGCTAGCCAATAAAGTCACATAGCAGTTGCAGACTTTGCTGTTCAGCTGTGTTTAATGACATAAAATTTTGGCATATGTCTTGCTGATCTTTACAATTTCAGTTTGAGTAGTGTATTTAATAGAAAATGGCACAGTATGTTCCCAAAAGTGTCCTAAAGATTATATCTGTTAGTGTCAGTTTTGCAGAGATGTATTAGTTAACTGTACTGCACAGGAGTGAGGAACATTTCTTGTTAATTTAGGGAGGGAGAAAGCTTGATGACACATGCAAATGGCACATCATATATTTTAAGTTCTATGTATGTCGCCTACACTAACTGCATTTGTCCTTTCAACATCTTTCTTAGCTTGAGCACCACCATATTTGAATTTTATGTGACTGTGATATTAATACACCTGTTAAAGAGAAGATTAATTACATAATAGCATTTTTATTAAAGATTAGCTACCCTTTGGGAGAAAAAAAAAATGTATATATATGGAGTTCTGATGATCTCTGCCTTGAAATTACTGTCTTCCTTTCTTTATCTGGCAGCTGTCAGTGCTTAGGAAAGAGCTGGGCCAACTCATTCCCTGCAGGAGGAGTACAAAGTGCTTGGGGTTATGGGAGACACTAATTCTCAAGGTATTGGCAGCTGTGTCTGTAGATGTGCCAACAAGCCCAGTTTATGCAGCTACATGGAGCAGTGCTGAGACAGAGCTAGAGAGCTACGACAGTGCCTACATGAAAGTGGAAATGGGATGAGGGCAGTGCTTGAAAGTTCAAGTAGACATAAGCTTGTCTTCCATGAGAGTGGAACTGAAGTGCCAGGGACAGCTGTCCTGTGAAACTCTCCTTTGACAAGTTACAGATGCCCTCAAAGGACAGGAGGTGGCCCAAGTGTGAAAGAGGAGCAGGAGGATCTGCCCCATCCCCGTGTGCCAACACTCCAGGCAGTAGCACATGCAGAAACACTTGGTATGGTTCCAGCAGTGCTTTGCCCTGGTTCTCTCCGGTCTTCCCCAGGCAGCTGCAGTGTAGGGATGACTTTGCACTGAGGCATCTGGACAGGGATCGTGCTCCAGTTTGTTGTCTGAGGAAGAGATTCACTGGCAAAGCTGCTGCTCTGGTGGAGCACAGGAACCATGTATACAGTGTGAGGATTAGCTCAGTTTTAGGCTGGAGTACGTGAGAAAGTAATTTCCTAATTTTATTCTTCAACCATGGCAGAAAGTATTCCTCTTTTTAGACATTTCTGTTGGCTCTGAAGTGGTGACTCTCTTCTGAGCTATACAGATCTGCTTCATAATGATAGGTTCAGAAGCAAGACCCTTATCTCAGATCTAGTACCTTTGACTATTTCTCCATCTCCAATTATTATTGTTGCAAAAGAGCATGTGGGGTTTCCAATAACCTGATCCCATTTTTGACAACAGATTGGTAAACAGCAGCACTGGCAGAAGTCGTTTTGCAAGGACTGTGCAGCAGCCAGCCCTACTCCCATCTTGCCTCTGGCTCCTTGACTCCTGAGTAACTTTTTAGCCCACTTGCTTTATAGTCTCCAGTGTTCCTGTTAATGCCAGGAGCTCCTTCGCACAGCTTTGTGCTTCCTGCCTGGCACTAGGCAAAGCAGAGCTCCTTAGCCTGCTCCTTGTTACGTCTCTCTGAAAAGCTCAGAGAGAGTCTCTGTACCTGTGCACTTGCAGTGGGGAGAGCACAGCTCTGTCTCCAGCTGGCTCTCCTGCTGCCTGCTAAAGCTTAGGCAGTGCCAGCTCACTCTGCAGTTGTCGCCAAGGGCACAGAGCAGGTTTCTCACTTCACTCCCTGGGAAGCCAGAGTGGATTTGTACCCTGGGACTTTTTGGATCCTGGGTTCAGTTCAGCAGTGGGTGTCTTTTCCCCAGGGAGCAGTTATTAATATCTTCACAATAAACAATGGCTGTGAATGCAGTGCTAGAATATCCTAGTGACAGCAGCAAGAGCAGAGCAGGGGACACGTGCTCTGAAGCTGGTAATGGCATCTCCCTTCGTGTCCTGCAGCAGTGAGATACATGGATTAATTCTAAATGCATTGGTAACATATGGGTCTAAAATTATTTTGTGCTATTTAGAACAAGTCCTTTGAGCTAAGGCTGTTGTAAATTCTAATTTGTCTATGCTAATCTCCATAATAGGCAGCTATTTCTAATGCAGATCTAACTGATGAGGTCTGACAGCATTTTCCACGCTTATTTATACACAGGCAGCAAGCTGGTATCATGCTAGTGTCAGAATGTTTGCTCAGGTTAAGAAAACTTTATTTTCTGTACTCTGCAGGGAGTTTGTATTTGCTGCTGGCTTGTGCCTGTTCCTGAACACCAATTTATACCTGTTTGCTTGCATTTATTTGTGCAGAAAATAGGGAGAACTCCTTCAGCCGTTCCCGAAGCTCCAGCGTGTCCAGTATCGACAGGGACTCAAAGGAGGCAATCACAGCTTTGTACTTCATGGAGTCCTTTGCCCGAAAGAACGATTCTGCTGTCTCCTCCTGTCTCTGGGTCGGAACAGGCCTCGGAATGGTCATAATCCTCTCCCTTAATCTGCCTGCTAGTGACGACTTACGGCAGTCAGAGCCAGTCATGGTGTCACCAAGTGGTGAGAGTGCAGTTCTTTCCCTGCTTTTTCTCTGTCTTGGTACAACAGGGCAATAACTGCATGATTTTGTATGGCCTTCTGGGCAGAAATGTCTCAAAAAGTCCAGCAGTGGTCACTCACTGAGTGAAGGGCACACAGGTAAAGATGCTTATGAGGGACCAAAAACCTCATGGACTGAGACTCTTTGGTTGTGTTAGTTACAAAGATTGCCTCGTGTAATGGGCAATGTTATATGTTTCTTGTGAGGACAGGGAAATTAGCAGAATTCCTTCTAATATTGTGAAATTACAGTCCTGTTTACAGTTCTGTCTGGGGTTCTGCGAACAGTTTGGCTGCGTTAGTGGCTGAAAGCTGCAGAGAAGCAGAAGGGAGTTCAGGAAAGGAAACAAAAATGTTGGCAGGTTGCTGTACCAGGAGACATCCTTGGCTGAGTGAGTGACAGATGGTGTAGCAGAGAGAACAAAGGACTGAGAGGTCGGGTCTGAGAAGCAGCAGTATGTGCTTAAAAAATGGACCAAAAAATGGAGAATGCACAGAAGTGGAGGTTTCCCACCCCCAGTTTGTTTAGATAAACAGTGCTGGGAGGTCACCAGACTTGGAGCAATATTACTGCTGGGGAATAAATATTCTACTAGTATAACGTCGAGATAAACAACAGGCCATCTTCAACAGCATGTATTTTATCCATCATTATAGATATCAGCTGCCTGAGACTATTGCAGTACTGGTAGGCTGTTTGTTCACCTTCTCATGTGGTCAGAAAGAACTTAGCAAGCAAGCCTTGTCACCATGACTGGATTAATGTGTGTGCTGTGTTTACAAAAGCTGGGTGTCAGCTGTGCCATGCTGACAGCCAGTCTGGTCGTGGTGCCAGTGCCAGTGAGAGGAAATTCTGTTCTGCAGGCACTGTGCTGACACTGAAGGGAGCCGTGCTGACCTTCGCGTGCTTGGACTGCATGGGGACATTGACACATCGGCCCTATGAAGTATGGAGGGATCCACACAGTGCTGATGACGGTGACAAAACAAGGAAAAGGAAACTTGTCATGCATTCCCCTTCTTCCTCCCAGGATATGGGTGATCATCAATTTGCAGTCATTTGTTCAGAAAAGCAAGCCAAAGTCTTCTCATTGCCTTCCCAAACATGTCTTTATGTCCACAACATCACCGAAACGTCCTTTTTATTGCGAGCAGATGTGGTCACCCTCTGTAACAGCGTCTGTCTGGCGTGCTTTTGTGCTAATGGGCACATCATGACACTGAGGTACTTACCTAACTAATCTTGTGGCAAAACTAAGCAAAGAGATGGCACAGTGCTGTCATATTCCACTTGTGTTTGCTCCAGAGTGGCTGATGCTCTGCATTAACTCCCTGGTGGGTGTGTTTAATTCCCTGCCTTTATGCAGCCATACCTTGGGCTGTCTCCACGTGGGGAGTTCAGGCAGGCAAGTGCACAACAAAGCAAGCTGTTTGTTTTTTTTCTCTAGTAATCCCCTACTTGTGACAGTTGATGTCTGGCGATTTTTAACTGTGATAAAAGAAAGCCCTGATAATTTTGCCCAGTTATGGTGGGTCAGGTACAGAGAAGTATAGAACTCGGCCATAGAAAGGGCACTGTTTATCCTGTGTGAAGTACCAAGTCCCAGTCTTGCCACTTCTGAAGATTTTCTGTTCAGAGCACTTGGTTTCCCTTCCTTGTCCCCTCCTCTAGGGAGCTGACTGTGCAGTACCCTCCCCTTGCTGCACCCTGTTTCCCCAGCCAGGCCATTTAAATTTGGGGAAGTACTGTCCAAAACAGCAAACCACAGCGGGCTGGAGGACAGCAAAGGCCATGCTGGAGCCTTTGTCCACAGGGTGGAAGCAGGGCCCTGCCAGGCCATTTCCTACAGATGTCCCTGCAGGCCTTGCCCTGCAAACAAGCCAGCCATGTGGCACAAGCCATACTGTGCCACATGCACATCCCATATCCAGACAGCTGCAGAAGCCTTAGGGCCATGGAGGCAAGGCAGCTGAAACTTCTCCATGCCAGAAAACAAACTATGATGAGAAGACAGCATTTTTATGGTAGAATTTTTCAGCTTAGAGCTGTACTTTAACTGTTGCAGTTATGAAGAGCATAAAGTGAAGTGTTGGTATTAAATGCAGGCACAGAGCAGGTGTACCATGTGTGGCAGCTGGTGACTAACCTGGGAATCTGCTTCTCCTCAGCTTGCCCAGCCTTCGCCCACTGCTGGACATCAACTATTTGCCTGTCACAGACATGAGGATAGCCCGGACCTTTTGTTTCACTAATGAAGGGCAGGCTTTGTACCTGAGCTCTCCCACAGAGATCCAGCGCCTGACGTACAGCCAGGAGATGTGTGACAACCTGCAGGTAGGGCTCACACCTCTCCCTGGTGCCTGTGTGTGGGAGGGATGGTGGCCTCACTCATCAGGGGTGAATTGGCACTGATAAGGACAGTGCTGCAGGGACAGGACTGGCAGGACAGACCTGTTCCTCTCCACTTGCCCTGACTGAATGATGCCAAAGCAACAGAGAGAGGTCAGCAGCTCTGTTGTTCTTTGGGCTTTTCCGTGGACTGTCACCTGCAGCTGTGCAAAAAGTCTTTGCAATGTTAGATATGGGCTGGTTTGGTTTGGTTATTTTACAATGAAAATGCAAATGAAAATGTCATTTACTGAAGAGACTGAAGGAATTGTGAGAGGTTACAGGGAGAAATGTGAGTAATAAAAGGAAAAAAAAAAAGAGTGGGAATAAGTTCTGGGTTATGTAATTAGCAGTGAACCAGAATGGAAGTATAAAAGAAATGGTCCTGCCAGCACTCATTATGCCCTAGGGAATAACATGTGCTGAGCTGCTCAACTCACATCACAGCACTGTCTGTCTCAAGTCTGAAAAGGCACTTTGAGGAGTGAGCATTGCACACCAGCTTTTGTGCACCAGTCAGGAGATTATTTTGCAAGGAGCCAATTTTAAAATAATCAAAAGATTTGACCAATATATCTTAGTACTATGGACCTACAGCAAGGGCTGTTACAAGCTAGACTTTTTTTTTTTTTTTACTAGCCTTAAAAACATCATACTACTACCAAGCAAAGGGAAACACAGCCCTTGCTTCTCTGTACTGCTGGTCTGAGGCTGCTTTTATATTGGCTTTAGTGCCAAAAAAGGTTTGCATGGTCATTATGTGTGTACAGAAAGCAGATGACCCAGTATCAGCTGCTACCTGGGAAAGCAAAGCTGGGCTGCATGAGAGCTCCACTTAGGCTCCAAGGGCTGCAGTAATTTTTCTCCCCAGAGCAGGTAACTGTGCAGAGGAGCAGTGGCTGTGAGTCACAGCGCTGTCCTCGCACTCAGCCCCCAGGAGCCGTGTGCAGCACAGCAGCTGGATCTGCCTGCTGAGGCTCGGCTGAGCAAACACAGAGCTGAGCAACAGGGCAGAAACTGTTGCCAGTGCACACAGCTCCACTGGTTTCAAACACTAATAGGGCTGCACACTTTTCCCATCAGTTTTTCTCTAGGTTTTTCCTGGTACTGTTGCAAATAAATTTGCGCCTGAGATTTGTTTGGCATGACTGCTCCAAGATGTGGCACCAGAGCAGTGCCTTCAGCAGATGTGCTTATTTAGCATTGCTGATAGCACACTAATGGGGTGGGGGAAGGTTGTATGGACGGTAATGGATTTTGTTTAAAAAGAAAAAAATCAACTAAACAACAAACCACCAAACTCTGAATTCCTGGCAAGCACTGAACTTAGGTTTACTATAAAAAGAAAGCAGAGTGACTGCCCAGCCTGGCTGGGCAATCACTAAAGCAAAATACATAATACACAACAAATTGTTTATTCAGTTATAGTGTCAACTCTGCTATTCCGAAGAAAAATGTGACCTTATCACTGGTGTTTTCATTCTGTATTAACTGCAGTTTTTTTCTCTGGTAACAAACATGAGACTGGGCAGTGACAAACCAAGTTCCTGTGAAAGCTTGAGTGGGTCTAGTTAGCCTGAGCATTTGACAGAATACACAAATATTACCTACACCATACTGTTCAGACAACAGACGCTTTTAAAACTAGTTGATTAGATCCAGTGCATGTGGCTTGTTAATGTAAATCAAGAAAACATCTGGAACTGCTTTTACCTCACTAACCTTTTACATGGACTTTTTTCTGGCTTTACTAGGACATGCTTGGGGATTTGTTTACTCCTGTGGAAACACCAGAAGCCCAAAACAGAGGCTTTCTCAAAGGACTTTTTGGAGGAAGCGGACAAGCTTTTGACAGAGAGGAGCTTTGTGAGTAATTTATTGTTCGGGGTTCTTTTTGGCAGAAATTCATTCTTGAGATCCCCTGCCCTTGTCATCTAGGAATGGAGCAGTACACCAGATTTAGATGATTGATGAAAAGAGAAAGTTGACCTAGTGGAGAAAGGGAAGGGTCCTTGTCTGCCATTCCATAATTCCTTCACCTTGGCAGCTTCTTTTGATCAGCTGAGTGGGGGGCACACTCAGATGTGCAGATGTGATGGTGACAGAGCAAAGTCTTCCTCATGTGCCACGTGCCTCTTGAGTGACATTGCTGCTGCAAGGCTGCAGCTCAAGGTTAAGAAGCACTGACCAAGCCAGGCCACGAGCTTATCCCTGTCTGTCTGTCTGTCCATTTCTCCTCTGCAGTTGGCGAAGCCACAGCAGGAAAAGCCTCTCGCAGCCTCGCCCAGCACATCCCTGGATCCGGCGGGATTGAAGGTGTGAGAGGGGCCGCGGGCGGGGTCATTGGGGACCTGACCCGTGCGCGCATTGCCCTGGATGAGAGGGGACAGAAGCTGGGCGAGCTGGATGAAAGGACTGCCAGCATGATGGCCAGCGCAGAGGCATTTTCCAAACATGCACACGAGGTAGGAGCCCTGGCACCCACACCCTGGAACTGGGAACTGCCCACCAGCCTTTGCTTCCCTTTGGGAAAGCCAAGTCCCCTTCTCTCCCTTCAGCCAGTCATAGTGTTGGAGGTGTGGCTCATGTCAACTGGCACGGCGTTGTTCCTGCTCCCAAACTATCAGAATGCCAAAAATAAACTGCCATTGCACACCCCTTCCTTTCACGTTTCCAGAAATGAGCATCCATTGTTAGCCTCTGAATTTAGAATATGGCACTTCTCGTCTTCCCTTTTTCACTAATTCGTTGTGATTTGTTTTTTTAAGCCACTTAATGCAGCACATCCATGCAGTAGGGCAGAAAACAGGTAGGTGGGTGTGTGTATAGGAACCTTTACAGATCTTACTGGGAAGAGGAGAACATTACTAGTACAGCCCTGTGGTACTGTTATGTAGAATAGGCCTTGCCAGGAATAGGAATAGCTTCTGTGCTTGGAGCTGCAAATAGAAAGCTTTTCCATCCCACGCTGCTAAGACTGGGAAAACAGAAGTGATTTTTCTGGAAGATAAAACAACATTAAAGCATGCTTCCCAAAATGCACGTTTTTCATTTAATGTGCAACACATCTCTGGACAAGACCTTTATATTTTTATTGGCTTTTGTGAGTGTGAGGCAGAAAGAACGTGCCCTGAAATGCAAGAAGTTTATATAGTCAGGGCATATCTACTGTGCTCCATAGAGAAGTGTCTTTTTATTCCTATAGAAAGCAAGTTCCTTTAATTTTTGAAGAAGTAAAGTAGTTAAAGCTCCTCAGGATAAATCTTCTAAAAAACAGCAATGGCAGGTAATGATTTTTTAGTGTACTAACTATGAAATTAAATATGAGATTGTAGTGGTTTCACGTTCGCCTATGCGCCTGCTCACACCAGGCAAGTAGTTTAGTGCAGGGGTTCAAATACTCTGGCCTAACACCAGTGCACTTACTCATTTCTGTGATAAGGATTAAGAGAAATGCAAAGCAGGCCTAAACCTTTAAAGATAAAAAAATAGTTTATTAACAGAAGACAAAGAAAAAATTAAGAAGAACCAAAATCAACCCCCAGATGTTTCTTTCCCCCCACCTCATTTGTCTTTCTGTACCAACAACTCTTTTCCCATCAACAATACAAAGAAACAAACTTAGAGAACTTTGGTCAGTTTACCACCTTTAGAATAAACTTTCATCAGTTCAGTTGGAAAGAGGAGTCTCTCCTGCCTCACCACAGAGACTTTCCCACAAGAAACACAGTTCTCTCGTGGGGTTCAATATCACAGTGAACTCCTGCCCAGAAAAGGACATCTGGTCACTTGATAGCCCTTCCTCGATAACGCAGCTTTTCCCGCAACTGCTTCGAGGACTCATGTCTGTTCACTGGGATAAAATTTTAAGGGTGAGCTGTTCTAGTAGAAAAGCAAAGGTCTTTTCTCTATGAAAGCAAGTTTTTTTCCCATCTCTCGAGCAAGTGTTCTCTTTTTTATTCCTGGGGCAAGGGTTCTCATCTCTCTCATCTCTCTTCAGGTTTCTCATAGACTACAGCTACTTTAACATCTGCTTGCTTCAGCATAGGTGCCTTGACTCAGGCAACAGTTCGACTGCTGCATCCCCCCAGTTGCACTCATGAATTACAAGGACATGGTTTGAATACAGTTCAACCATGGTTCCTCAGGAGAATTTCAGCATAGGCATCTCCTCTTTCTCCTCTCCCTCTAACTCTCAGTCCTTTTCTTTCACTGACCTAGGTGGTTTTGCTGGTTTCCTCTGTGTCCTCACTCTCTCTGAATCCATCTGTACACTTAAAGGGTTAATTCCCCTTCACAGTTCAGCTGGAACTCCATGCATTCCACAGGGGGGAAGGCGCAGGGGAACTCCACAGCCAAGAGCTGGTGGCAGCTGGACTCCTGATAGCTGCAGGCTGATCTCTCTCTCCCGTTCGGTGGTTACAGCACCCTGAGAAGGAAGGGGGAAGCAGGGATTCGGCCAGCGGCATTCCCGGGGTGGAGGAAGGGGGGGCGGACAGAGGCCCAGCCCGAGAGAGCTGTGCTGGCCCACGGAGCTGCACTCCTCTCTCCCTCAGGCAGAGAGGGGGAATAAAAGCAGCCCAGAGCAGAGGCGGGGCTGCCCTGAGGGAGAAGGGGGGAGGGGGATGGGGCGCTTCCCCTCCCCCGGGCAGGCCCGGGGCCCAACAGGCCCCGGGGACCGACAGAGCTCCCCCTGTTACCTTCTCCGTGGCCAGAAGCAAAACAGAAAGCAACTTCCACTTCACTTTTTTTAAGAGGTGACCCACAAAGGCAAACTCTCCCCCTCAGTGGTCAAACAGCATGTCAAACACCAGAACCAGCCACCCATTGGTCCCAGACACAAGGAAACTGCAATTCCCAGGAAATTGTAACAGTGTCTTGTTGGTGGAAAAAGTTAACTCTTTTCAAACCACGACAGAGATCTCAGCAGACTCAAGTCCTGCTGACACTGTTAGGGACGTATTGCATTGTTCTCCATTTATTAATTCTGAAATTTGACAGTTAATGAGCCTAGGTCATGTGTGGTTTCTCATACACAGGGCAGTGTTTGATTGCCATTTGTTTGGTTTTTTTCCCACCTCTCTAGGTGATGCTCAAATACAAGGATAAAAAGTGGTACCAGTTTTAGACTTTCAAAGAAGCTGCTTGTGGCATTATCAAGAACACTGTTCAGGGAAGCAACCTTTATTCCCAAATCTACCAGTCACGGGCCAGAGACAGTTTTTTTCTCCTAGAAGATGTTTTCCTGTCACTACTATTGGATTCATCACAGTGGACGTCAAGGAGAAATTTCACAGACCATGAAAGCTGGACAGAAGCTGGAATCATGACGGTCTTTCCAACAGCTGGCTCATGGGGTGGCCAATTTTTTCCCAAAAGGAACCCAACCATCACTGTGGCATGTAGTTTTTCAGAAGCTGTAGGTATGAACTGTGGGGAGTGTGTCTGGTTAAAAATACTCTGTACAAACTCGAATGTTAATGCACTTATAAAACTTTGCATGACTAATTGCCAACTAAAAAAAAGAAAAAAAAAGAGAAAAAGGAAGCATGTTGTGACAGAAGAAAAATGGGATTTATTTCTATTCTGAGCAAAAAAAAAAAAAAAAAATCTTAAATGACAAAAATCTTTATTTTTTAAAAGTGACATTATAAAAAGCCAGTACATTTCAAGCATGTTTGCTACTGTTCTCCACATAAAAATTAGTTGAGCTGCATTTTCTTATCTGATATTTATTTCCCTTGAAAATCCTAGCTCAAAAGCAGTACTCTCTAACTCCTACCAGAAAAATAAATAAATTCAAAATCCTATGCCCAAAATTTGAAGATTTTGTAGGTAGCTGGACAGTCGCTATCTAAAAATGTCATTAAGACACACATAGATGGTTTATTTGCAATTCAGAGCACATGACAAATCATCCTAATCTATACTTTTCAAATGTGCTCGATTCATCTGTTTGATTCATCTGTTGTCCTTGAAGGGGGCCATAGTATTTTCCATCCCCGTGGAGTCTGTATCACTTGGTTGCCTTGTTTCTCAGTAGCAGGAACAGAAAATCAGCTTTGGAAAGCATTTCTTCAAGTTAGGAAAGGCAAGATGGGAAACCACAGTCCCATCAAACACTGCTCACAGAGGCTGCTTAGTAGCTTGCAGAGCAGCTTAAGTGCTCAGCTGAAATTATTAGAGGGGACCTGCACAGAAACTCCCCCAAAACCTATGTGAGAGAGATTAGAGCAGGAACACTACAAAATGGGCCAGGGAGGAGCATGGAAAACCATTGTCAACATATATATGTAACAAAGTTACACCGTGGGGAAGAGGCAATTTATTCTCTGCTCACACTGCTAAAACTAATTTGCTTCTGCTTCAAAAGTGGCTTGTTTGATTTTTGCAGTGAATACTGCAGAAAACTCTGCAACCTGCAGCCACTCAAGAGAACATTGTTGGATTTATTGCCTCTCCATAAGAATGTTCCACCTTACCCTGCAAGAGACTCACTGCCACACAGGTCACCTCTTAAGTTAGAAATTTTTCCAAGATTGGCTTGGAAACAAGGCACTGGACATAGTTTCAAATTAGAAAAAAGAAAGTGAGGAAAAGCTGGAAAACAGCCTTTAAATTTTTTTCTATTAAAGTGTAACATCTGTCCCTTCAAGGAATGCCAGTGGACACTGATGGAGACAGGCACCACCCCACTCCCACCTAGACCTTAACTTCACTGGTTTGTGTCATCACAGCTTTGAGAGGGAGTCTGTCTTTTCCATTCCCCTCCTTTACCTACAATAAAATACAGCCCAGGAAGTTGTACTGTTCCGAAGTCTGGCTTCACAATTGGCCCACTGCACAGGTTAAAGGGTTGGAAGAGATTTGAGGTGTTAAGTTTTAAATTCCCACTGTAGCAGAAGAGAATTTCATGATTTACAGGGTTTTTACATTTCGCTGTAGGCAAAATCAAAATGATGCCCTGACAGGTCTAGCTCAGCTGAGAATGAGAACTCCAAAAGTTCCTCTGGCACAGGAGAAACTGCTGTGTTGTCAGAACTGTAGAAACTTGTGGGGAGAAAGGTCAAAGTCTGAGCAATGCCTGGGTTTCTGCTGAGAGCTAAGGAATTGGAGTTGTCCATGACACAAGAGGATTTCTCTGTGTGTATGTGTGTAAGGATATGCCAAACTTGCCCCTCTGATGCCAATAGGAACTGGGTTGTGGAATTCCTTCCAGTAGCTGGGTCACAGAAGTGACCACTTGTGCCTGTGAGGAAGCACTGCTCTAACCAGGCATCAAGAATGAGAAATAAAGGAGAATTATAGCCATTTGATCTTCAGTTTAAACCTGTATTCACTGGGCCTGTGCTCTGGCCTATAATCCAAACCCACTGGTCTTTGGGCAACAAAATCATTTGGGGCAGCATTCAAACTGTTCAGCAGCCAGCTTATTTTCCATTCTGCCCTGGTGTGAGGCAGTCAGAAGCAGCCTCACATGCTGATTGGAATCACGGGAAATTTGAAGAAAATTTAAGAGCAACTTCTAACTGCCAATCCCTGCAGCTCACCCAGAGAGAAAAGTGTCTTCAACAAGTCTTTTACACAAGGCCCGAGTGACTTTGGCTGCCAACAGTCTCTAGTTTAATACCAGGGTGAAAAAAAAACCTGCCAGTAGATTTCCATTTGCATTTTTATGCAACAGAGAAATGAGAATTTAGCAGCCCTCAAACTTACAATTTTTAATACTAAACTTTCAAGCAACTTTTCTCTAGTATTCCCCATCAGGTCACAGCTTTCCACTCTTGCATATTTGACATATTTCCAGACAGCTACCAATTACAATTTCTGTTAAGTTCACCACTTGTGACTATAATTATCAATTTTCTTGTAGTCTGTAGAGATCTAAAAAGTTGTATATGTTTGTATATAGAACATTCTATATATATAATATATATATATGTAATGTATATGTTGTATAAGTTTGTTAGTGCACATTGTTAAATGCTTTCAATCAAGATTTACCATGTATGTGGAAAAAAAACCATCTCTTAAAAAGTTCAATGAGGGAGGAAAAACTCTTGCCTGGGTGATTTATTGTGAAATGAGGGGGAGTGTGGGATTTTTGCAAGGCTTGCCCTGAACACTGCTCAAGGCTGTCAGTGACAGGCATGAAGCTGCAGCATTCCCAGCAAGGAGCACAGCATCTGACTCTGAGAAAGACTGTAGGACTGTGACTGGCTGGCGGAAAATCAAGGACATTGGCTGTCACTGGATGTTGGAATCTTTCTGTGCTTTCACCTTTCCCACTCAGACAGCACCACCTCAAGCAAAATCCCAAGCTTAAATGTATCTTCAGCCTCGCAATCCTCAGATACACCAGGCCAGATTGGCTGGAAATATTAGTTCAGTTTAAAAAGCTGTTTGTTCATTTAGATACCTTGTTCTCTCACATTGTTCTCTCCAGGAGCTCTGTCACAATCACATCCAAAACCAGTTACACAGAACTTCCAACAGCACACACACCTTTGGGTTTGACCAGATGTTTGTAATCTTACGTCTAGTGCTGTAGATAGACAGAGAAAATGCATTAAATTAGATTATTTGTAAGTCTGCAGAGTTGACAAGTCTTCAGTGAAGTACAAGCTACTTTATTTATTAATAAAAAAAATTAAATCCATTCCTAGAGCTTTAACTTCAGTTGCAAATCTTGAATTAAAAGACATGACAATTGAAACTTTGAGAATCAGGTTTTGTTTTCTGTAATTACCTGGGGGGGGAGAGGGTTTAAGTATTTTACAGTCCTACAGTTCAACTATCTGCATCAATTAGTCATTCCCCACAGTACCAGGATTGTTACAATAATGTGTAACAAAAATACTCTTATTTACTACATATATTGTATAAAATTATCACATAAACCCTCCTCCAAAACAGTTTATACTCCTTTTCCAGAATCCCTTTTGCATCACAGCGTGTGAATAATGCAGGTGGGCATAGAAACCTTTTTTTTTCCCAGTGGAAACCACTTGAGAGCTGCATCCAACCTCAGGCCTCCTTCAGCTATAAACTGCCTGCGTTGTAGCACAGGCAAAGCCCCAGTTTTTGGTTAATTATGCCCCTCAAATAGCCTGCCCCTGCCCCACCCATCCTTTGCCATAGCCCAAAGGTGAATTCAAGCACAGGATCTTTCAGTCCTGAATGTTTTCTGCCTTGGAAGGGTCTGGTAGGAGCACACTCTCTCTCATGAAGGAACTACGTGTGGACATTCGTAGTCAACTCTTCCTCTTAGGTCTATAAGCAATAGTCACGTAAATGAGTGTTTCCATCCATGTGTTTTGTTTTGTGATTAATTCAACAAATCATTGTACTTTTTTAAATAGCAACAAATATTCAGTGTCAAGGAAATGTGGGCTGAGTATGTGTGTGGTTTGTTAATGAGTCATTACCTGTCTCAAAGAACGAAGGCCGACCGGGGGTGAACCACACGCTCCTGTGCTAACCATGTCCTGTTTCCACAGGTATCCTAAATCAGCATCACGAAACTAAGGCATCTTAGAGTGAGGCTGTTTTGAGCCCTCATTAACAACCAAAAAAAACCAAAAAGAAAAAAACCCAGAGAGAAAGAAAATAAAGGAAAGAATTGATACTAGTTGGTGTAATCTCTTTTTTTTCCAACTTCTACTCATAGATTCTTTATAGTATTTCAAAGATGCATGGATTGTGTAAAGCCTTTGCTTGGAGTTTACACTTCTCATTCAGGAATACAAAAATTGCAGTCCTGGTGGTTGCTGGGGTGGGGATGGACACCTCCCTGCCTCCAGCAGCTTCTGCCAGGACAGAACCCATGCCCCCGCTGATGCTCCCATGCTCCATTGCAGGGAGCTCACCTGGAGCTCGTAACTGCCGGACCAGCCCCTGGGAATGTTACCAGCCTTGGACCCAGGCTACCAGGCAACCAAGAGCCCCGTTGCCATCACTCCCACTTCAGGGTGAACACTGCCACCCACAGGCTGAGCTCTCAGAAGGGCAAGAGTGAGGTCAGTGTAAGGACACTTCCCAACGGCAAGTCTGAATTGCTCTGCCAGGAGAAGCTCAAAATGTCAGCCAAAGGTGTTGAGCTCCCAGCTCTCTCTTGTCAGCTATGTGCAACTCTCTTGATGAAATGTAAGCAGTATGGAAGAAAGGCAAAAGGACCAAACCACATCAGATTACCAGTGTCATTATTTGTCACCTGCCTGTCACCGCTTCCAGTAGCCAGGCTGAAAAGGAAAGCTGCAGCAGAAAGACCAAGGCAAAACAAGCTTGTGGTCTGCACATGAGGAAAAGGACCAAGAGGCTGCAACAAACACCAAAGGCGTGAGTTCCTGCTACCAAGACTGGGCAGGTTCTGCCCTGTACCAGTAGCCAGCTGAATGCAGATTTGAGTCATTTTGAGCAGAAAGCAGATGGGAACCAACCAGACCAGGGCTGCTCAGCAGCCCCAGGGAAGGGGCTCTTCCTGTGAGGAGCTGCGTCCCACAGGTTCCTATCATGTGAAGACAAGGCACTCCCAGTGACCACAGCTGTTTGCCAGGACTCCATCCCAACCTAATTTCTTTTGCAAAGCAGACACATCCCTGCTGGTGCAGGAGCCAGGCAAGGGCAGTGCAGGGCACGTGCAGAGCTGGGCTGCAGTAGGAATTCTGCGTGCACCAGGGGATAAGGCTGCCAACAGTTGTAACAAACAGAACTCTTACCCCTCCTGCTGCGTTCATCTGTCCTTGTCCCAGGCTGTGCCTGCTGACAGGAGGATGGAGTAGGCTGTAAAGGGAGAAACACACAAACAAGCTGAGGAACAAACACCACCAGATGCATCCTATCCTGACTACACAGAGAACAAGACTAACCTGCACTCTGGTTATCAGTTCCTGAATTAATAAAAAGCCCAGTTTCCAACTCAGCCAATCAGAGGTGGGAGAAAAGGAGCCCACAGGCAAAAATAGGTAAGTAATGTGAGCAGCCAGGCTGCTTCTCACCACCTTCAGAAAACAACATAAACCCTTTTCTGCAGTTCTGGACAGTGCCTCTGTTTACCTGACCTAAGCCCTCTACTGCTTCCACTGCTCACTTCAGTCTCGCTAAGAGTTAAAGTCTAATCAAAATTGAGGAATGTAAATAGCAGCAATCAGAAAACAGCTCAGAGCCAGTCCTAGTAACACACTCAAACACCACAGTGGCTACCTCTTATCTTCTCATTTGCTCCAAATTACTGCTTAATTAAAATGAACCCATCCAGTTTGTTACTCAAAATAAGTTTCGGTACATGTTAATCCCCTTACTGATTAGCATCACCCCCTTCTAGAGAGCTTGCTGAGAAATACGTGTGAGATCCATCCTTTGGAAATTCTGAAGGCAGTGTGTGGGAGGGAAATATTGTCATGTGCCAAAGAACAAGCAGCCCAAATGACAGCAGCCCCAGTGAGGCCTGGAATACAGCACAGGTGTGTCACTGCAGGACACCCAGGACAGGAAATCATTAGGCCATGTGAATTGATAATGAGTCCAAGCCAGCATCTTCACAGGCAGAGCACACAAATGGTCAGGCAACAGGGTGCCAAGGCTCAGATCTGCTAAAAACAAAAGCTTTAATGAACTAAGAAAAAAACCAGTGCTGTGGATAAAGAGCTCAGGTGACAGATGTTGTAGGAAGCCATGGCATAGAGCAGGCAGGAAGAAAACAAATCTCAATGTACGGTGGAACACAGAACAGGAAAGAAGGCCCAGACGGTGCTGGAGAAGGGCAGTCATGGCAGCCTCACCTGGGGCTCTGGCTCAGTACCACGTGTCTGTTTTGCTGTGCAAGAGGCAGGTGGTAGATCAAATTCCAGGGTGCAGCCTTTTGTAAGGAGGCCCCATTAACATCTTTGAACATTCCCTGTGTTCTCCAGCCGTCGGTGCCGGGCACTTCTGATGTCAGGATAATGGCCCTGCCAAAAGTGCCACATTTGAAGTTAACAAGCTCAAGCCCCCTCTCAGGCTGCTGAAAGCCAAGTGTGCATCCTCTCAGATCAGGCTGAAAAAGCAACTTTAAAAGTACACTGCTTAAAAAGGACCCAGCAGAAGTGCAGAAATGAAAGAATAATTAGGGGCTTGAAAACTTCTTACAGGAGGCAAGAATGGAAAGACAGAGATTGATTACATTAGGGAGGAACTGCAGAAAAAAGACATGATACAATAATTAGAGGCATAAGGAAGATGATGGGAGGCACCTGTCCTCCCTTTCTTCTAAGATACAAGGGCTCCACAATGAAAATGACAGAATTCAAGGTCAGGCATTGTGTGAAGTTAACAAAAGCAGCTGAACTTGTGTAGCCATCACAATTGTCTGGAAGGGAAATGAAAATATGTGATGTGAGATTTAGCCAGACCAGAAGGTACTAGTAGGGAGAGTAATGCCAAATCATGGCAGATTAATTCCCTGCAAGCTCCTTCCTTGCCCCTTCTTTTGAAGGATCTGATCCTGGCCCAGCTTGACAAGCCCAAACTCACAGGAAAATTTTCTTCCTGAACATAGGGTCGGAGCCAAAGACACCGAGGCAGAGTGGGGGAAATCTGAGCAGGTTTTAGTGGGGCTGCCAACAGGCAGGTGAGAAGCTTCCTTAGGAGAATGATCTCTGAATTAAGAGCCACAGGTCACCCGCCACAGTGTAACAACTGCTCTCAAACACACCAGACCTCAAACACCAGCAAGCCTGCCATGTCAGCTGGCCAGACTGAGACAGTTTTTTTCTTCACAAAAATATGCATTGACATTAAGTTTTTAAGCAATTCACTGAGCTTCATTCTTGAAAATGTTTCTGCTGGTGATTTTGTATTAACTCTAAGAGACTCCAAATAATATCCCTCTTGAGGCCAGTTTGCAAGGTAGCAGTAGGATGAATTACAGCAGTCAGTCATCAAAATTCTTTCTTAAAAGTCAGAGGCCAACCAAGCACAGGTTCCACTCACTGTGAATGCTGCACAGCTGCTCAGTGAGAAATCCAGCCAGCTGTAAAGCCATTTCAGCACCTGAGTGTCATCAGCAGAATCCAATACAAGATAATCCTGGCAGAGGCCTGCAAAATTCTACATCAAGTGCAATCACAATGACTTTTTTTGCCCTAGACAATTACACACAAGCACGGCCAAATTATGTTTGCACCTTGTTTTAATAACGTAATCCAGCTCATTTCATACGTAATAAATTCATTGGGCTTCGGGGGTTTGTACCAGATCAAGCACACTTTAACAGAATTCATTTAAATATTCTTCTTTTAACAATTAATACTTTCACAGTTCTGTAAACATGCTTCAGACTGAGCTCTGGAAGGTTTGGCTTGGTGAATTCATACCAGCTTCCACCACGTGTTTCAGAGGGCAGCTTGTTACTCTGCCAGTAAACACAGCACAGGAAGATCACACTGCCAGCAGGTGATCACAGGCCTTCACCCTGCCCAGTCCACAGTGCCTTCTGCCTCCCCACGCATGGGAGAGCCACACAGCATTTTCACAGCTCCAGGTCCTGCAGGTCTCCCCAGCTGGGGCCAATTTTCACTTTAACATTCAATTTCACCGAGAGTTTGATGGCATTTTCCATCTCATGCTTCACGATCTGAGCGACCTAGGAGAAAACATCAGGCATCAGACACACACACAACTTTAATGCTCTGAGTTTCTGTCAATAGCTGGGGCAGACAGACACCTGGAATTCTCTCCTGCATTTATATGCAGTGACTTACCACTGATGGGAATGCAACCAAATCCTGATTAGTGTTTATGAATAGAGAAACTGTATAAAGCCAGTGAGATTTTATGCAGAACAGAGCTGTGACTGGTTCTGCAGTGTTTAAGACTACTCAGAAAAAGAAGCCAAGATTAACTTTCTATTAAACACGTGAGAGTCCTGCTGAGTCTCATCTTTCACTCAGCTGAATAACTCTTAAGTGTTTCATGGAGTCTGTTCTGAAAACGTCAATGTTCTAAAAGCAAGCCACAAAACAAATTTGCCAGAAGCAAAGAACAGTGGCTCCTCCATGTTGTGCCAGCTTGAAAAGCTCTCTGTGAAACACAAACTATAAACCTCTGGGAAAGCAGGTCACATTCCATGTGGGTGCAACAAATACTGCCCAGGTTCCCCCCTCACTATTTAGTCAAGGCAACTCCTGCCCTCTAGTAAACAGATGAGGTAACTGTTCTCTGCTCTCCAAAAGTATTCCTAGGAAAACACTCGTTTCAATACACAGTTAGGAGACCAGAAATTATTTCTTTCTGCAACTGTTTGGATTACAAGAGACTGGATTTTTTTCCTGACTGTACAAACCTGCCCTGGACAAAGGTACTCCCTTTCCTCCCCCAACGCTCATGCACAATCCAGCCTGTCCTGGATTGCTTATTTGAATGCATCTTTCAATCCACACCCATCCCATGAATCTTTCCACAGCAAAGTAAAAAGAGGCTTTGAAATTATGGTGATTCCTCAGCTCAGCTAGAAGCCACTCTGGCTGCAGAGGCACTGTGCAAGCTTTCTGAGCCTCCCACATATTCTGTTCAAGCTTTCTGACCCTTCCATGTGTTCTCATAATTTCCTCACAGGTACCCTCTGTAGAAATTCCTCCATAGTTGTTGCTGGGGAATGGAGGAGGGATTTGAGGAGATCAGAGCACAAGAGTTTACAACAGCATTAAGAATTAGGGGAAGATTTGTCTTCCAAACCCCTATGCCCTTACATACTGCATTTCAAAATTATCTATCTTGATAACCTAGAAAAATGCTTTGAAATAGGGTGTAATTCAGCACAGACAAGTAGAGAGTAGAAAGAAGAAGAGTAGAGAATTAGGACAGAAATAATGTACTGTTCAAAAATAGGATGAAAAATAACTGCCTGGGCAGGAAAAAAATGGGGTTATCAGAGATTAAAAACTGAACAGGGCTTAAGCAAAGTACACTGCTGTGAGAAAACAAGGAAATGAAATTCTGGAACATAGAAAATGCTGCTTACATGACATACAGGTCAATTTTCCTTTCTATTCAAACCACTCCAGCCTTGATCAAGTTTGGGGCCCAGCAGATCAAAAGAAACATGAACCATACAGAAGGAGATTCTCTGAGAATGGTCACAAGTCCAGGACATGGCATCAGCAAAGAACATCAGATTAGGGCTGCTGCACCTAGAACCAGGGACAGCAGCTGTGCTACAGGAGAGACAGGAGAACCTGTTGGTTTAAGCAACTGCCCAGAAAAATCTATGGAGAAATGTATCTGAAGGAAGTTTGAAAAGCTGGTAATAATTGCTCCTGAAGTTGAGGCAGTTAATGAAAAAAATAGACTACAATAACTAATAAGCAAATCCATTCACTTGTCTCCAGTTCTCCTGGGTACACCATGATAACCTGGAGTCAGTATCTAAAGATGTTAAAGCCTACACTCAGGGGATTTCAGTCTTCTAGAGGAAGAATATTAGGAGCCTTTTCATCTCTAAAACAGCCTGCCTGGATTGAAGCAGCAGATGTCTGAACAAAGCTGGGAAAATGAGAAAAAGCCTGAGCTGAGATTCAAGACAAAAATATCAAACCTTTTGTTTTTATTTAAATTACTGTATCTATATTATTAATAAATATACTCACTGACATTCTTCATATTTTTATTAATACATATTCATTAATATATACATGCAGTGAAGAACAGCACACACACGCGCACGCGCACACACACACACACACACACACATATGCACGTGAAGGGTACTTTAAAACCACAGAAGACATTCCTTGTACCTACCCCACTGCCAAACCAGCACCACAATGCTCCTACCAGGAAGACAAGTAGGTAGGGAATGAGGAAACAAGTACCAAAAGGACAGAGCCCTCCTTTTCCTGCACAGGGTACAAACCACAGCTGTTACAATACATGTTCTGAGTTAGGCACCAGAGCATAAACAGGGAAGCAAAAATACCTCCAGATGAGGAAACACTTCCCCCTACACCTGTCAACAATACTAAGCACTTCACTCATCAAGTCTCACAGAGAAGTTGCATGAACTGCTGTTACAAGCAAAAAAGCACGTGCTGAAAATGAACTTCAGCCATGAGGATGGGTCTCAAAATCAAGGCACCAAGTAAGCAAACGTTTTTTTTCATCCAATTGAGCTTTGTTATCACAGACCTTTCAGCACCCAGGGAGAGAGGACCCGGGGAAGAGAATGTGAGCTCCTAGGAGGAAGGCTTGTTTGAAATACAGTAACACAGTAGAGCTGAAAGAGGAACTGCAGGGCTGTACCTGGATGACATCGTCCTCTGCAACTTCATAGAGGAGCTCATCGTGCAGCTGGAGGATAAAGAAGCCTCCTCTGATGGGATGCAACATCGCTGCATTTCTCCTCCTCGACAGCCTTCCTACACAGGTGAAGAGTAGAGTTTGTTAGGCACCATCATACAAAAGTGTGTTTCTTGTATCAAAAACCTTTGCACACTCCTAGTGCTGAGAAAAAGAACATGAGAACCTTGAAAATTAAAAAGCCCATGCCTACAGACAAAACCACAAATCATTGCTGTTCTATCAATATTTGTACAGCTACTGAGGGAGAAAATGTTAATGAAAAGTATTTTAGATATACACATTTCAGCCTTACATTATAATGATATGAATCAGAACGGAAGCAAGAGACAGTTGTGTCTCCTGAACCATCTGTTTTGAAAGTAAATTTTAAACAAAATCGTGCAAAGTTTAATCAGAAGCTGGTTTACAACATTCTCTCTGGCAATGCTTTTCTTCCAGAAACATTTTAATGGCTAGTTTAAGAAAGCAGCCTCCTGAAAAATGCAGTTTCTGAAAGTGTAGCTCCTGAGTAAAACAGAGGCAGGAAAAAAAAAAAAGAGCAGTTATTGAATAAACAAGTAAGCAGCTGACGAAACCAAGATCCTGGTGGGCCTTCCCTGACAAAAAATAAAACAAACCCTTCCATGGTAAAAGCTGTTGGTGTTTTAAAATAAACAAACACAACCTCACACACAGAGACTCAAAAGTTATTTATTTCTCAGGTTAGCTAACAGGAGGACTTCAGTTCACAGAAAGGGTTTCAAGACATCATCAGTTCCTCACACAAGCCTCACACTGAAGCAGCAATGTTGAAGCAGCCACGTGATGCAGGATGCTCCTCTGATGGCACAGACATTTCTAACTTGCTGGAAAATAATTCCTTCCAGTTCTTGAAACACTCAGTATCAGAGCAGGGAAAAACTGTCAAAAATGCATCTACTCACCTCCCTACAATTATATTGGCCAAAGGTCAGTAGCTTCTGCTCCTAGGAGGGGTGGGAAGCTCTGCCAAGCACATGCCTTCTACTCACAGCTGACCCCCAAAATAAATCCCCTGACACATTTTTAGAGGTTTGGCAATTAATTGTTTAGCTTCTAAATCAGACTCTTCATATTAAGACAGCTTCATGTTTCAATTAAAGCATAAAAACTATCAAAGAAATATAGCTCTCCATCTCTTAAGTTGTCTTGCTAAAATAGACCTGATGAACAAAACACCATCTACATTATGCTAAAAAAAGTCTTTGTGGCATTCCTCTGGGAATGAGCACCCCAGCACAGCTTTGCTATCTGCAGCCAGAAAACATTTATGCTAAGTGCTTCATATAATACTCTCGTGGAATCTCTGTACATCAAATTCCAGCCAACAAATTCCAGAAATAATTCTAACCAGAAAAGGTATTTTTGGAACCAATAGTCATCCCACTCAATTTTTTCACTGCCTCTGAAGCCAGAGTGTCTGCTCAGTTCCTCCTTCCCACTTCTGAACAATTCTGTGGTGGCATCACAGACCACATCACACATGAACTCTCACTGCCAACCTTTGCAAGATCTGCTCTGAGGTAATCGGAGTCTCTGTTCTGGTCACGTTTGCTTTAGTTTGTTGAGCAGACATTCTTCCTCCTTCCTGAGGACTTTTTTGCCCCTTAAACACAGACTTACCACTGTCAGAAAATAAAACATCTCTCACCCCTATGCCCAAAGGCACTAACTTTTTTCAGGCTTTTTTTAATAACATTGGTAATACTGAAAATCTTGCTCCAGTATGCAAAGAAGAGGCAACCATACCGGTCTTATCTCTCTGGAAGGAGCTCTCCAGATGTCCATGGGACTTGATCACAGAGGAGAAAGCTTCCAGGCGTCTCTGAATATTCACAGTGGCTGTTTTGACAATATCCGCAGCAGATCCCTGAACAGTTGTATTCACAGCCTGGCGCTCTGCCTGAACAGAGAGAGTTGTTCTCAAAACTCACCCCCCAAAAAAATCAAATCCAACATGTCGCGTGTACTTAATTAAAAATAATAAATGCATGGCCAAATGTACACAGAGTGAAACTTCCAAATAAAGAGTTTGTTCTATCTGCCTGAAAGAAAGACAAATTATAGACTAGTTTCAGACACAAAATTTCTACAGGCGCCTGAGAAAATTCCACAAATTTAAAATTAATGAATATCAAGGGTAATAACCTGCAAGAGTCACAATCCACAAGAAGGAGAAGTATATACCCATGGTAACAGTTTCAAAGGGAATAGAAATTCTCAGTTAATCTAAGCACCACAAGACACTTCTGCCTATCTTCAAAGCCATAAGGGATGGACAACCAAAGGCAAGAAACTGGACTTCATGGACTAACAATCTGGTCTGCCACACTAAATCCTGACTGCCAGAGCATTACAGCTGTGCGAAACACACCAGACCACCATGTTTTTTCAACACAAGCAACTTCTCTACTAATCCCCTCCTCAGACAAGAAAACTGTATTCAAAACTTCTCTCTTTGTTTAGAGCTGAAACATGTGCAAAAAACTACAAGGATATTGAAATGAAAGTGAAGATAATTCATTAACTGGTCTTTAATATGATTTTAAAGACTAAATCAAATTTGAACAGAAGATGCATCTACAAAGCTGCCTGCTGAAGTATTTTTCAGATCAAACTGTCCAATATTTTCAAAAGTTTTTTGAAAGCCTCCTTGTTTCCCTGTCAACTATTTGGAGTACAAACTCCCCCACTTCCTCCATCTTCTACTCTAGTCTTTAATTCCACACAACCTCATCCAGCTTCCTAGTGAGAAGTATAATGCTTCCTCCCCACAGAAATACCTCCCTAGGGAGTCAATTTACTCTTACTGAAGTAGAGTCTATGGCAGAAGTGTCCAAAATCACCTGGAAAAAAAAATTATGCTAGTGCAAAGGTGTATACTAAGTAAACATTTATCTGAGAAGTTAAAGCAATTTTCCTTTCAGGAAAAATAAGAAAAGGAACAAATACCCAAAAATATAGGTCCTAAATGCCCTTTCATGTTCAAGTGCTGACAGCATGTAACAGACAAAGACTGCTGAGTGGGAGCAACTCAGCCTGAAGAGGTAAAGTATAGCCCTGTGTGGAGGCTTTTAAAAATCATGTCCATTGATTTCAATAAATTACTCACTCCAGCTCCAACGTGGGAGTTCTGAAGTGAGGTTAGCACAGTGATGACAGCTGCACACCCAGTCACAGAAGACTTACGTGAAACAGACCATGACAAAAGCTCTGTTACTTAGAGCATGACTGAGGGAACAATGAACTAAGCAAGAAGTGAAAGGTCATGACTAAGATGGCTCACAAACCTTGTAAAACTGCAGATATGGCTATGCAAAGAAATCTGGTATTTTAAAAATAAAACTAAAAAAAAAAAAAGAATGAAAAAAAGGCATGGCACTCAACATACATGAGCTTTACTGTAGGGATTTGGATCTTTGATAGCTGGCAGGTATCGCCGTCTCCCCAGGATGGTCTGCACAAACCCCTCCCTTCTGCAGCTCCGCACTGTCTCCCTCAAGAACTTCTGAACCCCTGTGAAAGGAGAGAGAAAGTTTTCTGTAATACAGCTGATATTCTGTACTGACTTCTCAGCGGGGTCACTGAAAGCAGTCTGGGGCAGCCAAGCAGCACAGAGGAAATCCTTTAAATTTCCCAGATCCCATCAGTGGACAAAGGCACAATCACTCATTCAGCTCTGCTGCAAAACCTGTTAAGACTTTTGAGGTGGAAGAGAGTGCACAGTGTCAGGATATCTGGCTGTGCACAAGGAGGTGGGAGGTCCATCCTGCACAGTGCCCAGGCACAGAGGGTCATACATGTATTATTGATAATGGAGAGGTCAGAACTGGGACCAGCACTGGAAAGACAAGTAGTAGGAAGGGAGTAAATTGAAAGCAGAAGCCAGAGCCCTTGATGCCTCGAGGCTGCCTGACTTCAGGGTGTGTCCCTTCAAATTCTAGGATGAAAGAAACTCACCCACCCACGCTTTACAAGGGAAGGAACAAACCTACCAAGAGTGTTAAAAAGAAACTTAGGTCAAAGAAAGGTGAGACAGGGAAGAGTGAATTCACACTGCAAGTTCAGGTAACAGCTGTACTAAAGTGGGAAAAGTTAACTTCAGACTGTTTCTTTCCATGTTTACAAAACATAAAATGTAAAAGGAGCTATTCAAAATCAAGACTGACAGCATAAGTCAATTCATTAGGTATGTCATTTAGCAGCCAGCCTGGCAACACACAGCAAGTTAAAATCCATGAGAAGTGAAGTTACAATATCAGGTACACTGCAGCTGGTATGCACACACATGTACCAAGAGAAAGGAAGCAGGAAGTCATTCCTAACGGTCATGAAGGAGAGACTATTCAGAAATTAATGGGGACTAAACAGACTCTTAATAGAAAACCATTTCTCTGCATCTGTCTCCTAAAGAAACAAACAATAAATCTTCAGAACATAATTTTCCAGATAATTTTCAAGTCCTATGATTAGAGCTAGCTGCCTCTTGTCCCATTTGCCCTCTATTCTTATTCTGATTGCAGCTCTATTCTCTCTACAGCTTTCCTAAAAATTAACATGCTTCTTAGAAACACAACCATGTCTTTTTACAAAACAAGGGAGAGCTACTCTGAGCAGCTGGATAAAAATTAAAGAGTAATATGCAAAACAGTTTAAAATTCCATGAAAGCAGAAGACAGGAGCAGAAGAAAGAAATGGTTATATTTTAAAATGATAAGAAGCATGGTCTAAAGTTGTCACAGCATATCATGTGAAGTTGTGTGTTTTAGTAAGGAAAAGCAGGTTTCTCATTCAGAAACTTAAGAGCTTTGAAATGACTCCCCAGGGATTATTAATTACTTAATTAAAATAACAACAAAAAATATTGTAACAAATAAAGATCAAAGTACTAAAGGTGAATAAAACCAGACAGTCAAGTAAAATGTTACAGAATATGAAACTGCTGTGTTCATGTACTGGCCATTTTCAAAATGAAAAGCATTTTCAAGAGATACGAGTAGTAGGTTGAGACAAATTTACGATTTGAAGAGACATGGAGAGAAGGGATTAAAAACAACAACCACCACCACCCAGCTCCCAAACAGCCATATCCAAACCTGTGTATCTTGATTTGAAGGAGTCAATATAATTGGCAGCTTCATTTTCATCAATCCCCATCTGCTCGCCTAAAGATTTTGCTCCTATTCCATAGATGATTCCATAGCAAATCTGCCAGAGAACAGGGTGAAGAATCACAGCCGTGTGGTCAGCCATGCAGAGAAAGCAGAGCCAAAACAAAATGTGATTTACTGGAAGATAACTGTATAGAAAAAAGAGCAAATATTCAAGAAGAGAGACGCCCTCTGAGTCCACACCATTCATGCTGCTTTTCTCCACCCTCATCCCCCAAAACCTCGAAGCTCCAGTTGCAACGTAGTGAGGGTGGGAGGATGGACAAAGCAACCACTGAACAATCATGGCCGAACTCAAACAGAAGAACATACTACTGTGACTCCACAATATGTTGAACACTGAACCTTCCTGCCCAGAAAGCTGCTATTGAATTTTTTTCCTAAAATTACCTGCTTGGCTTGTTGCCTGGTCCTGTCTCCAACAGCTTCGGGATCAATCATTTTCCATTCTGCTGCGATGCTCTTAAAGACGTCGGTACCACCATTCAAGGCTTGAATGAGGCGACAGTCGCGAGACAAATGAGCAAGGATCCTCAGTTCCAGCTGAGAGTAATCAGCAGCCAAGATTAAGCCACCTGAAGTCAAGAAGTTATCAGAAAGCATTATTTCATAAATTATTCCAATATACCATCCAACTTGCCAGCAAGAAGGACTGAACCCATCCTTTATCATCCGCTCTGAGAGTTTTTCACAGCAATTTCTGACAAGACAAATTCTTGCCTGTTTCCCCAATGCTCAGGCCTGCCTGCTTTACATCTAGTCACATATAGAATCCTTCAAAACCATATGAACAAGTATCTGTCCAGGTGTCTGAGACAGAGAAAGTAATGTGAGAACTGACATTTGCATAGAAAGAACACTAGATAGAGTGCAATTTGTGTATTAAGAGCTGCCTCAGCTACCTCTTCAGAAAACAAGTATTCTTAAAGAGGAAATGAAAGTGTGAACATGTGAATGATACCATTTGAATACTTTGCCCAAGTGAAACTCTCTCTTTTACAGTCTTGTGAATAATTTTGAAGACATGCTAACTACTGCACTAGTTTTCCAAGTAGCCTGCTCAGACATATATATACTGTTATCAATTCTTAAACCTTCCTTACATCTAGGATTTTTTGCTAACCTTACACTTAACAGTTCCAGGGCAGGACCTGGGCATTACCTGGGAAGGGAACAAAAGCATGCCTCATGCTAACAGAAAATGGTATTCCTCTTTCTTCGGATCTGTTTGCAGCTTGAACCTTTAACCCATTAGGCAAAATACTGGAACGCTTTCTGCATCTGTGGAGAAAAAGAATGACTGCCCTTCACCAATTTCTAAAGTACTAAGAGATGCATAATTATTTTTACCACAAAGAATCAGTGAAAACAAGTGAGACACTGGCCTCTATTCCGTTTTTCTGGAAAATCCATACCCAAATTTGACCATGGGAGAACTGGACAGAGACCACATAAACATCTGAAAGGAATTTACTGATTCTGAAAAGATTTAGGGATACATCTTCCTAGTACGTTCAGGATTCAGTTCAGAAATTGGATAATTCTGCTCTAAAACAGGTAAGATGAATGGCCCCAGATCTGTGATGAGCACATTCCAGAAAGAAAACAGAGTCACAGGAATCCTAAAAATTCAACACTCCACCTTGAGTCCTAAGTCTCTCAACATCATTCTCCTCTGCAGAATGCATACACCAGCCCATACCTAGCAGAGGCAGAAAAATTCCCCCCCTCCAGCATCACCCTCAATACTGCACATGAACACACATTCACAAGTAAGCCTGTAAAAACAGAGCAGAAGTTGCAGAAGGGATGCTCATAACACACTGCACGTTTCCTCCCTAAAGACTGAGGGAAAAAATTGCCCCAAAGCTGCTCAATTTTCTTTTCTGAGAGGCAAAAGTTTACAGTGTCACCCAGGTGCTGTGCACCCTCTCGGGGCTTGCTTAGGTCTCCTGCCCACCAAGTGACTTGTAGCTGCAGATGGAATTGTATCCATGAGCATATCCACTGAATAGTGCACAGCTCTGACACCATTCACATCACGTACTACAATCAGCACCAGTCTACCAGACACTCCAATGGGCTCTTCACTGGAAGGCAAAAGGCCTTTTTAAGTCCTTGATGTCTGGATCAGGGATCTGAGCAAATTCTGTATCAAAATGAAAAGGTATCTCTGAGATCAAGACTGGTTTCAGCTGAGCACAGAAAAAACATCGTGCTCTCCTTTGTGCACTTTCTTTTCTTCTTAAATATTGTCATTTCAGGAATGGTAGGGATCAATGAGATGAAAGCACAAAAATCACAGAAATCAGTTTTCAAAAGAAATAGAAGTGAGGGACAATTGCATGTCTGGGTACTGCAGAAAATCACACTGTTCAGCATGGGTTCTCAGTTTAGTTAAATGTGTAAGGGCTTTATACCATGACCTAATTTAGCTATGCACCTTTGGTCAGAAGCTTCTTACAACAGGAGGAAAGAGTAGCAATAGTAGTTAGTAAGAGAATAGACAGTTTGGACCAAAGTCTGGAAGACCTATCAGACTTGGCTGGATGGCAATTTCTTTTGTGCTAGCAGTCATTTCTGTGCCTTTAGGATTGCCTGTCTTCCTAACACAGGGGTTGCTTAACTAAGAAATGTAGGAAAATGTAGGAAAAGTCAGCCAGAGAAACAGACCTCTCAAAGTCTGGCAGGCATTCCATTCCTTTGATGGACTCTTCTCTACATGGAAGACTCTCAAAAAACCAACACACTCCCCCTGAAAAGCCATCCTGAAAAGCTGCTGCAAGCCTGAGCACTGCCACAGCTTTATCTCAGAACAACATTCCTGCCTTCATGACTGTGCCTGGTTCTTCTGAGGAGAGATGGACAAGATCTTTCCACTTCTGAGTTCTCTCCCATTACTTTCCCAAGGCACAAGGGTCTTAAACACACGGTGGTAGGAGGTGCCAGACAGAAGAACCAAAAACCTTCTCAAATTTCTCACATCTTGCTGTGGGGAAAAAAGCTTAGAAAAGTCACTCAGGTGACACAATTGGGACAAGAACCTGAATGGAAAGAGAAACTGAAAGGGTAGAAAAGCACCACCAAGTATGAAGCCTCAAAACTCACAAGGTAGATGCTAAAAGATTGACCTTGGTATTTCACTAGATTTCCACACAACTGTTTAGGCATTAGCATGTAATGCCGTCAAAGTAGAATTGTAAAATCACAGAAAACAAGGGATTTGGTTAACAGAAACCAAATATAGAAATCTTCCTCTGCTACCTGGAAGTTTCTGCAGGTCACTATCACAAATGAAATTATTAACAAAGAGTGAAAAATATCCTCACCCCTGTTCCCTTACAAAGGGAACTGCACAGCATAAACAAATGAACTTTATTCTGCTTCTTCCACAATATCCTGTCCTCTTTCAGAGTAGCTCTTAGCAAGTCAAACCAGATCCTACTTTCAGTTTAGTTATTTTCACACTCAGGCTTTCCACCGAACAGCTGGGAGTGTAATGCCAATCTCACTGAAGGGTTTCATAAAGAACATCAAAAAGAAAGCAAATAGGTACACGAAACCACACGCTGTTAGTATTATTATGTCTTTCACGTATCACTGATTTTTTGGTATTTTTTCCCCTGTAAGAGAAACACTGAATAACAAGTCACACTGGCATGACAGCAGCCACAGGTGAAGTCAGGAAAGAGAAATTTGACAACCCCACCCTATTAAGATTAGACAGAAGCTTTGTCAAAAGCCTCTACCTGCCCTGCAAAGCAGCACGAGAATTAACATTTCCATGGGTTTGGGAGGGTGGGCTTTCTTCAACCACAGTCGGCATTTCAATCTCAAAATCTCTTGGCACATTCTGGATATTTGGCTCTGTGAAGGTTACTCGACCTGAAAGGAAGACAGGGCAGAACTAAGAAAGGGTCCAAAAGGAGTCTCTCTAACTCAACACAACTGCACACACTGCATCTCCAAAATACAGTGGGCAGAAGAGTGAGAGAGGACACAACCACCGAAAAAGTTTTTAAAAAGGAAGAGCAATTTCTGTTTAATGGGCTTGTGATGGTTCCCTGTTTCTGTATCACTAATAAGAAACTTCCAAATCCAGAAACTGTTTTGGAGTCAGAGATTTACATGCTAATATGTGCAAGAAATGAATAATACTGCTCAGTGAACACAAAAGTTATTTTAAAAACATCTGTGTTTTTAAGGCAGATCTATGTCAAAGAGATACATGAGTATTTTTGTTTGGTTGAAGCAGAGCATAGGTTTGATTTCCTATCTCTTCTCCTTAGAAAAGCTGCACACACGTACAAAAAGACAAAAAACCAGTAAGAAGTGAGGCATTTGCACACATTTGTTCACCTGTAGCTGTGTGAGTCTGTGAAATTGGATATATCCTTTCCATTCCCAGGGCAGAATTCAATCGCTTCTCCCTCTGTAGTGGAAACACCACTTTAGTAATGGCATTGTTGATCCTCCTCCATTCCAATATGAGCCCTGGCAATGGGTGAAGTGTCTTTAATTTCTCCAAAATATCCTTGTGGGAAGAAAAGGGCACAACTAATCAACAGCCTTGAAAGCTTTATTTATAAAGTTTTCGCAGTTCTGCAGGAAAAAGCAATTCCTTCACCCACAGTGAGCTTCCAGTGTCACTGCCTTAAAATTAAATCAATATCCTCTCCACTTATACCACCTACACCTGGGTAATCAAAGCACCACCTGACACAATTGCAGTTTTATTACCCATGAGAAGACAATCACTTCTCTTTGGACTCCTGCACCCTCATCATCACTCTTAAAATGCACCAACCAATAAACCACCTGAAATGATGAAATAAAGCATCACTTGCCATAGGTCCCCTACGTTGTCTCCTCTTGTCCAGAGTTAATGCTTCTCCTCCATCTTCTTGCATATTTTCCTCCCTGTTCTCTCCTATCTGTACACTAGGAACACCAAGTGAAGCCCTTGACCACACTCCTTGAAAGACAAAGCTGATCACTAGCAATCAAATCCTTTCAGTTTAATCAGAAATATGAAGGGATTAACAAGAATTTCAAAAGACAGTGGCATGCAAACATTTCTCAAAACAACATTTTTTTGTGTGTGCACCAGGCAGTTGCAGCCTCATCCCTCCACATCACAAAAGGAGGAAACCCTCCCTTTGCTTCTTGCTCCCTTCTCTGCCACCATCCCTGCACCCAATGTCTTCACTGCCACTTGAGTTCCAGAAATCAATACTCGTCTTCCAAGCACAGACTACACTGAACAAGGGGAAACTAAGAAAACAACACAGATTAATGAGTCCTGAAAACAGGAACATACATATCTACTAATTTCACTTGTCTGACAAGAGCACCCATTAGCCTGCAGCAGTTGGTATTAATACAGGTCCACAATATTTATCAACTGGCAAGAATGTCAATAGCCTTCACATTATACAAGCTTCTGATATACTAAATTTGATAAGGCATCAGATTAGCCATTGTGAAGACAAATTCTCTGAAGCAAAAAATACAGATTTCATAGTAGCAAGAAGAGAAAATACTGTGTTTAGTTGACATGGTATTTACGTATCTTTCAAGCTGATGTGGAAAAATTCTTCTGCTATTGGCTTTACAAAATTATTGAGCTATTTTGGTCTTACACGTGATTTGGGAAATCGGATTCTGCCTGATTTACTCTTATTGAAGCCTGCTATTTATAGGCCTGTCCTCACTGCACTCCAGCTTTAGGAGAGTAGGAGTTACTAACTCTGGTAACAGAGAAGGTAGAACACAGTTTGAATTTCCAGTGGTAACTGGAGGAGCAAAAAGGCAATTAAAATTTTCTTTCCGACTAGAAACAGATTTTACTGTACCTTGGTTGTACTGAACTGCTTGCTTAGCCTGACCCTGTTTCCTTTAGCAGCTGCTCTTCTGGTGTAACCCAGGGTTTTCTTGTTCCCTTGGACTTTCACATCTCCATTTTGTGGCAACTTCAGCTCCAGGAACAACACCTGAAAGAGGCCACCATTTCAAATCAGTTTCTGCCCACTACTCCCAGGAGAAAACAAAAGCAACTGAACACTTAAACAGCTTGCTCCAGCCAAAGGATAGTAAAAATGCTTCAGGTAATTAAAAAGCTGATTAAAGATCCCTGCTATCAAAGTCATTCCTCCTCATTTTAATTAACTATGAAATGCAATTTAAAATCTCATTTTCTGAACACTCTAAGTTTAAGTTCAGAGGTATGTTTTTAGAAAAGGTAATTAACTCCATCCAATAAATAAGGCTATCACTGACAGTCAACTGTAATAAAATGTAAGGTTCAGATGACTGGAAGTGGGAAAAACATGGGTGAAAAAAGTGTTAGCAAGGAGCAGGCTTCAGAACAATATGAATGGCACAGAAAGAGGTGGTCACAAATACCTTTTAGAGAATAGCTAGAATATTCGTTTTTTTAACAAACTGCCAAAAACTGGAAAATTAAGTATATGCTCATTTGGTGACAGACAGAATACAGCTCTTAATTTTTCACTTTATGTTTCTATGTGGCATTATACACTACTCAGCAGCTATTGTTTATGATTTCACAGCTGGCAGAAAGCAACAGAAAGCTTTTCTCTTGCCCAGTTATGTAGCACAGAAGTTTTACTGACACAAAACTAGAAGGGTAAAGTTCCATTAACCTAAACACGATACTTTACATGACTCGTAATAAATTTCCACATGAGATACAAGCTTCTGCAGTTCAGAAAACAGCATTTCAGACAAAACTTTACTTCCCCTTTTCCATGAAGCAGAGTGAAACTGAAATGAAGCATTATTTCAGGAGTTCTAACTTAGACTACTGTTACTGAGCAAGACTTCTACATTTGCAACAAAGAAGAAATATTTCTGTGGAACTTCTTTTACTGATAGCTGCTTGCAAATTTTGACTATTTCCATATAAAGTACAGCCTCTCAGCAAGAAAATACTATATGGAGAAAAAAAAGAAGAGGGGGAGAAAAGCATGCACAGCAATTTTAATCTATTTCAATTATTACATGTAATGTACATTAAAAATATAAGTTAAATTCTTCAGGAATGAAAGCATTGCTGTTTTACATAGAAATCTGTTTCTTAGGCTTTAAAAAATATCAGGTTCTTAAAAACAGAGAGTAGTTGATTCAAAACTTTTAAAGCAGATTTCCTCCTCATTCATGCCTGTACAGGGACAAGGGGAACAATGCAATTTATTCAGTACAACTCTTCTTAGACTCAAGACTACATGACACCAAACCACATCTTGTGTGCAGGACACTGGCATTGCAAAAAAGTTTCTCCAGTCCTGTACCACTCCAAAATACTGGAAAACCATTTAATTGGCAAATCATCTCATGCACCCTGAGAGGACAAGGTCCTATACAAACCACATGCTTATTTTCACTTGGTTTTTATTTCCAACATGCATACTTCCACTTCTACCTCTTTATCCCTGCTAAAGTTGGCAGCAACCAGAATGACCAGTAACAAGCAGGAGAGACACAGCCTCTTGCAGACAGCAAGCTCACAATGAGTGTAAGGATAAATGAACTCTCAGCAGAGTTGGGTTTGCATTTTGTCTTTTCTTCCTATGCAGAATTTTTTTTCTTATTTTAACCAAAGCCTCTTGATGGTGACTTCTGGGGAAGTTCTGCTCCTCCCACCCCAGCCCTCACATACCTCTGCAATGTCATCAGGGCTGGTCAAGGAGAAGCTGTGGCCTGCCAGCTGATATGCCTTGGTCTCAATCTGGCTCAGTTTAGCCTGCATGACCTGTTTCTGGGTTTCGTAGGCTGTTGTGCTGAAACCAATGCCATTCAGCTCCAGCAGAGCCAAGCAATAATGGGTGGGCATCTCCACTTTAGAAAATACATCTGTAGTAAGTACAAACCCAAGAGAATCTTTTATAAAACAGATCAACTGCAGATAAACAGATGCATTTAAAAAAGAAAGGAGAATCTTCAGTTTTGAAAATACTGAAATGTTCTGACACACTGAAATCTTCTACTATAGATTTCATTTAAATACTTTTGTTTCTGGAATAAGAAGTATTTCAGAATAAGAAGTGTTCCAGAACCTCCTATCACAAAAGTATTTAAGAAAGCAGCTTCTGTCAGTTTTTCTTTCTAAAAAATACATATGTCTCTGTATATCAATATTTTATAAACTGCAGACATGCTTAATGTAAGGCTTCCTAACTTGATACACTTTAATTCTACACCCCCATCTTTTAAAAATGTTCTAAGGTTCAACTGTAACAATCATAAACAATGTGGTAAACTTGCAATAAAATACTTCAGCCAGATTGGACCATAATCCTCAGATCTGGATATAATTTTGGGGAAACTATCATAATGACTACCAACAGGTATATTTCAGGGATTTTTTGATGGCTTGTTTTAAAACAGCACAAGCACTCAGCAATGATCCTGCAAATAAGATCATTCACTATGGAATCACAAGAGTTTAATGGACACAATGCATACATGGCAAATAATGCTATATGGGGAGGCCAAAGAGCAAGAAATCTCCTTCAGAAAACATTTGAGGATTTTAGGAATTCTGACAAGGAAATTCAAAAACTCTTGAAAATGCTCATGAGAAACCACAGACAGACCCACAAGTCCCTCAGAATGGCCAGGGTACTCACCTGGGGGGTAGAATGATGATGCAGAGACTCAGAATAACTCTGCTACAGCCTTAAGCACTGGAACTGGTGGATATTTCGGATATAAGAATTATATTTGAAATTTCTTTTGAGAATAGATATACTTCTGAGGGAATTCCCCTCTTTTCTTTCAACAAATGAACATTTTGACACAATATATTTAGATAAGAACTTCCAAACTTCCTCTCTTCTGCACTCATCATTCAGCCTGTGGTAGCACAGCGATATTTACCCTCCATCTTTGTCTCCAGGTGGAGGAGGTCTCTTTACCTGTCAGATTTTCCTTCTGTAACTCCTTGTGGAGTTGGTCCATGACATTGAAGATCAGCACAGACTCTATGGCTGCTCTGTACCGCCCAGACTGGTCTCTGCTGGCACTCAGCCCCAGGCTCTGCACCCCTTGGCCAGTGCCCACTCCTTCCAGGAGGGGCAGCTCACTGGGGAGAAAGTTGGTCACCATGTTGTGAAGGGTACGTTCCTTGGAGCCAGAATCCAGCAGCCAACAAGCAACCTTAAAAAGGGAGACCTCCATGAGACATTTTTTTTACCTTTTAGTCATAATACAATGCAAATATTTAACTGGGGTTAATTCAAGGTTATAGTGCAGATTACTTTTCTTCATTCGGCAGGCAAAGTGAAATAATTTTTTATATCATTACAGTAAAAACCTCCAGGAGAGCCTAAGTCACTGAAAAGCTTAATTCTTGTGTGACAATGAAAAGTTATTTCTTTCTAAAAGAAAAGTTATTTCTGTATTTTGAAAATTTTATCATCTGTCAAATAAACACATCTTGAAGTGTCTTTTCACTTATTAAAACTTAAATCAAAGGGAATAAATATGAAAATCAGGATCAAAACATGTTTCATCTAAAAAATGACTTCGTACAAATCAGAACTTGCTATTGATCTAGAATATTAGCCAAGCTGAGCTCTCCTATCTTTTGCACAACAGGACTAATGCCAAGAATTCTGCATGGGATATTTTACTCCTGCTAGAGTTTAAACCCCAGTCTTCAAAGCAAATTCATTTATAGCTATAGTTCAATTTCTCGTGTCAAAACAGGATGAAACACAGATTTCTACATTGTCTCTGTCATGCAAGCAGAAGTAAGAAAAACACGTGTATATATATGGGATTGGGGAGGGTGTATGTATAGATTCATTGTATCGCTAAAATGAACCTGCATGAGTATGACTATTACATGAAACAGGGCAGGGAAAGATGCTTTTACTGCTCTTTAATTTCATCCTAAAACTACGTCTTGGTATGAAAAAATCGATCTTTGTCCTTGTGTTGAACACCTAAGCTACTTTCCTGCGGAGCTGAATATTGCCACGATGCTGTCCAGCCCATATGCAAAGCAAGCTTTAAGAATCAACAGGATTTTCTATGCACCCAGAGCTTTTTGTAACATGAGCAACAAGATGCTTTTACGTCAAGCTACTGTTTAATTTTAATTACAACTGGTACCCAAACCTTTTGAAATTCCAAGTTTAGTTTTGAGAAAATAGTGGCATAGTGGGTAAATCTTTTGCTTACAAAGTCTTCTGCTCTCAGAAGTAACCTGACCAGAAGCACTCGTGACATTTCAGTCCCAGGCTTCTTACTGCAATAAAACAGGAGTTAAGCTCTGTCCACCAGGACAAGGGAGGGATTTACCTTCATTTCCCCTGTCAAGTAAGGTATGAAGTAATAATGTGTTAACCTCTGAAATTCTTTGTTTCTCTTGCAGGCACCATGGACATCCATAGCAAAGCAAATGTCCTCTAAATACTGTTCTAGATTGCCCCCTGAAAGAAAATTTCACTAAGCCTCCTGACATGTACATATTCATACCTAAATAACAGAAGTACTAGAAGGTACTCCTGTCTTTCCACTGTTTTGTTTAAACTAGCAGTATCACCCAAGCAAAATTTCTTAATCCTGCAAACCTTTGGGTCCTCAAAACTTCCTTCCAAGGAGATGCCACAAGCCATCAGCAGAGTTTTGTAGTGCTGAATGAAGTCATACATGATAAGTGAGCGCTCCTTCCTGGGCTTCTTCTGCAGGTACAGCTGCAGATGGGTCAGTCTCTCTGTCACAGATAGACTTTGGTCCAAAGGTGGTGGTGCCAAACTCAGACTGATTTCTAAGGCAGGAAATACATGCAAAAATCATCTTTTAATCCATTACATGGTAAGAAAGGCAAGAGAAAAATCTTGAATGCAACCACCTAAAGCACAAAAGCTACAGCTGAACTATGAACAAACAATACATCTATAGCACCATTACATATTTTATCAAACCAGACAAGGCTCCCCAAAGAAACATGCTGTGCCTGTACTAACAAACAAAGGATAGCCAGGAATCAAACACTAGTCACAAGGCCACTGAGCACAGACTGGGCTATGTTCAGCATTTGAATGCTAGATTTGTTCTGGAGAGCAAAAATTGGAGGAGATTGAAAGGGAAAAGCAAGTTAGCTAAAGAGAACATGTGAGTAAGTGAATGTTTTAGCCATATGCATGCTCAGTCCAGTGCCTGAGCCAATTCCCTGCCCTTTTTACACAGAGGTATAGATGTACCCACAGCAACCTGTGCAAGGGTGTTTAACAACTAAGACTGCTAAATGACTCCACCACACAGCTGAGCTGGGGTCGGGACAATCACAACACTTCCAAGAACCTTATCTGCTGAAGGTACTTTTTTGAGATGCAGTGTCAAGTAACTCAGCACAGCCTGTCTGGTCACTTACCAGTCTGGTCTTGGATCTGCTGCAAAGAGATATAATAGGCATCTTTTCCACCCCAACACACTGCCAGTCCAACTACCAAGATGTCTTTGCATCCTTGGACAGGAAATCCTTCATCTTTAATTTGCATCCACTGAGGAGAACTCACTAAAGAAATAATTTTAAGTTACTATTATAAAATGGCATCCATAAATACAGAAGAGTTGGGATCCTGAAAATGCAAATACATACAGTTCAGCCTAAAATTGAATATTATCAAGTCTCAGTAAAGCAAAGGAGGTGAGTGTTAGTAGAGGATGGAGAGTTGGTGTCAAGCATTTCCTTGATAGGTCTTTGGTGACAGTAATGAAGTGTTAGCAGCTTGTTGGTATGTGAGAGCATCTGAATATTCTTCTGTGACTGCCTCTGAACCAAGATTAAATATTTTCAAATATTTTCAAAACGTAAACTTGGTTCAGTATAAGCATGTGTGAAATTCAGATCAGTCTCTGGGTTGTTGTAATATTGCTTCTTTTTTTTTCCCCACAGAAGTATTCATATGCTGCAGTTTGCTGCTGCTTTATAAATATATTCTTCCTTTAAAATGACAAGATTAAGCAGTTAGATTTTTTGCTGTCACATTGCCATAACAACAACAACATTTCTTAACTATCAAAATAGATTTTTGACAGACAAATGTGAAATGCTTTTTAGAGTGGAAGGGAGGAATACACTTCTATCTCAACTCTTTAAGAGGTTGCTAGAAAAGGCCAGAATTTGGAAGGGATGCTTTATGGGTGGTTTAATCTGAACAGGAGGAAAACCTTATTTACGTTGAGGATGACAGAACACCGGAGCAGATTGCTCAGAGAGGTTGTGGAATCTCCTTCCCTAGAGATAGTCAAAATCTGCCTGCACACCATCCTGTGCACCCTGCTCTATATGAACCAGCTTTAGCAGGGCGGTTGGACTACACGATCTCCAGAGGACCCTTCCAACCCCAAACATTCCATGACTCTGTTATATCAGTGGTTTTCTTCCATTTTTGCATATCCTTTCCTTTTCTAGGCTTGCTTTAAGCTGAAGATACCACACGCTGCTCACATGCTGGTAACAAAATAATGCACTGGAACAGAAAACTGACCTTTTTTGAATTTGCCACCAATCGTAGATTTGGGAGACAAAAGGCACTTTGTTCTTTCACATGCCACTGAGATGGAGAATCTGCTTTTCTCCTTCCATTCTGCAACAAAAGTCTGGAAAAGGGTTTTGTCGCTTGCTACATCAATAATAGTGAAACTTTCAGCACTTAAGGGAACAAATGGAAAAACATCCTGAGACAGCTGCAGTGAAAAGCCTTGGTCTATAGCAGAATCATCTTTTATCTCATCAGTCTCAGTTGGGTCTAGACACCCTAGATTGACCTGGAATGTTTTTACCTGCTGCTCTGCATTGCCCTCGCTATTCCACTGTAGCTGAATCGTCTGCCCTTCATTCTTGCAGATGACTTGTCCCTTTTTTGCAGATTTCACAGGGAGAGAAACGGAACTTTTTGGAAAGAGCTCTTTGGGAGGGGTTGGAGGAATAAACCCATTATTACTATCTGGTGCAGGACAGGATGTTCTGTTGCTTCCCTTGAGCTGAAGTGTTATGCCATCTGTTTTCCGAAGACCTGAGTTTTCAGTTTTGTTTTCTTTAACCTTGAAAGGGGTTTTTAAATCCTGGCAAGTGGGCAAAGGTTCTGCCTCACAACAGTCAGATTCAAAAACTGGATCTGGCTCTTGATTAACAATAGGAGCAACTAACTCTCCTTTCAAACTGGAACTTGCTGAAACTGGTTCAATGCCTGAGAGACTAGGCCATTTATCTAACAAATCCTGCAATCCTGGGCTTAGTTCAAACGAGCAGTCAGTCCACACCACTGGATGGGGGTTCTTCTCTAAAGCTTGGTGGCTTCTCTGGAGCTTTTCACCTTGATCTCCTACTAAATCCTTTGGACTGGGGTCTTTGTTACAAATCACTAGGTTTCTTAATCCTGCTTGACCTTGAAATGTGGAAGGAACTTCTTTCAGAAAAGATGGGGAGTTTCCATGGTCTAAAACTTCCACTAGTACATCTGAGGATGCTAGAGACACATTGTTACACTGTGCAGGATTCTCATGTTCTTTCTGATTGTCACTGACATCAGATTTATTCTCAACAGGCCTTAGATTCTGCAAAACACCATCTGGAGGAAGCAAAGCCACAGGGTCCTTTCCATCAACTTCCATGATGTGAACAGCTGAAAGGTCACTGACATTACTGAAGCTATCATCAAACAGCAAGCTATCACTCATATTTAGGCTTGTTTCAGGGACAGGCTGGCATTCTACTTGTACAATGTGTTCCCTACCAAAATGGGAGATTGCTTTATTCAGGTCTTTAGACACACTCTCCCCTTTCACTGAATTTTGGGTCTGGTAATCTTGTAGAAAACTGTGTAGCTGTGAGTCAGTCACTGAGAAATCACTTTCTTTAAGACAAGGTGCAGGTTCTATTTTCTTCACTACAGGCTGTAAATTAAGGTCTTCAGACTCCACAACTTTATTACTACAGTGCTGAGTTGTGGTTTTTGTAATGTTATTTGTTGTGATAAGACTTGAGAAGCTCAGTTTCCTAACTGTTGCAGCCAGCCTTTTATCAGTATCATTCTCAGTCCATAAACTGCTTAGATTTTTTGATATTTCCTGCTGTGGTATTGCTGCCAGCTCTGAACCTTGTATCCTCTGCTGTCCTGTGATTCCAGCTGCTCCCTCCTGTTTTATTATCATCTCAGTTTGAGTATCCAACTGGAAGCTATCTTCAAAGTCTCTAGAGTCAGAAAACAGATGAGAGGTTGGATCGTTCTGAACATCATCTGCATTGCAAACACCTCTGGATTTTACTAAAGACCCTTTCAGAAAATCCTTAGGATGACTGTCGCCTTTCTGCAGTGTTCCAGCTTGTAACAATATTCCATTAGGCTTTTTACTCCCATTTTTGTCACCATTCTGAATCTGAACATTGCAGGTTTTCTCCTCACCAGGACAAAAATGCTTATCAATACTCGTCTCAGCACAGCTCTCATCTGTTTGAGTTTTATTCATTTTATTCTGCTCACCATCAGTATTGTCAGTTCTCTGTGTCCTAGCACTACCAGGTATTCCTCCACTTCCTACAATACTGTGTGTCTCCACAGTGGTGTGTGGAGTACCCTGCAGCATAACAGGTGCCTGAAAACCTGCTCTCCCCTTATGCATGCCTTCATTGGTAGTGGTAGGCTCTGTAAATAATCCTTCCATTTTATCTTTTTTCCCAATCTTAACTTCCCCCATCTGCACAGAATTTGAGACTTTATGAGTTACAGAATCTGGTTCCATAAATTCCTTATTCTTTTGGTTTGAAACAAAATTATCTGTAGAGATGGTAGTGTGGAAAACAGGCAGCTTTTGTATGTCTCTGCTAAGTTTACTTGAATCTCCAAGAAGTGATCCCTGCAGTTCTGAAGCGATATTTTTCTTCCTAGTCCGATTTAAATGTGTATGTGTGCTTTTAATCAGTCTAGAGGTTGAAGACTCCGTTCTCAATGTTGGTGTTTTTCCTTGTTCAGTAAGGTGCTCTGGGATTGCTGTCCTGGAATCCATCTTGGTTTTGACCAGAGAATTTTCTTCTATGTTTTCATTACCTCTGCACACATTTAGCCGTTTTCTAGCACTGTACACAAGATCAGCCTTGCCTTCCTCTGCTCGAGCCTGTTTCCTGCCTAGGACTTCAGTCTCAAATACAGAGCTTTCTGTGCTACTGCTCAGTCGCCTTTTATATCCCTTTTTAATATTTGATAAGTTTCCAATCTGAGAATTGAGGCCATTACAGTGCTGAACTCTGCACCCTCTTTTGTTTAACACCTTTGAAGACTCAGTAGACCCCTCTCCACCTGATCTGTGCAGTCTGTCTTCCAGTTCTGACTCACTACTGATCACAGAGGATGTATCAGTCTCGAGAAAAGACTCTGGGTTCCACTGCACCCCTATCAATACCAAATCCTGCTGCAGAAGTCTCCTGGCTTCCTCCACAATGACGGAGGCTGCTTCTCTTTCAGTTAAGCCCTTCATTCCAGCCATCCAGACACTGCGCACGGCCCGACGCTCCTCTGCTGCCTCCTCATCCTCGTCCACAGCCCTGCGAACACTGTGGGGAAAGTAACAGACAGATGTAAACATCCATGCAGAACACAACAAACAACACAAGGAGCTGGAGCTATTCTGTTCTGCTCCCATTTCAACTGTCTTCACAGCTTCCTTTACAGAAGCACTCTACCTAAAATATCATGCACTTGATGGGAAATAACTTAATTGGAAATAACTATTCCTAAATCTGAATGTCAATGAAATTCCTAAATCTGATGTCAATGAAAGATATTACTGGCTGCATACCCCAAAAGCATTGCCAGATTTCTGTGCTCAAACGTACCCCAGACAAGTCCCAATTCCCTACTAGGGCAATATGCAGGTCTTAATGAATCATCCTCCATGCACTGTTTTCCAAAGAAAGGAAACTTCAAGAGCATGAACCAGACAAGTGTCATGGCACAGTCCAACAAGTACTTGATCAAGGAAGCTTGTTAGTGCACTAACATATAAATCACAAGAGAATCCCAAAAGATAATCAGTAATAAATCTTCAACTACTTTGAACATATGGTGGAGCTGCCTTTTAGAGGCAGCAAAAACTCCCCAGAAAGCACTGACAATTCACCCATGACTAAACAGTGCATTAAAAAGAGGACTAAGAAGAAAATGTAGGTCTCAAAAATTTATTCTGCAAATACAAGACGCTTCTATTAATTTCAAAATAATCATGAAATGACTGTGATCAGTGGAGAGACCTACAAGTTATTTCTAACTAACATTTGACACAAAGTACCAAAGGGTTGCCATATCTTATCACAGGTTTCATCCTGTAACCCTTCACCATACAAACTCCTTTACTTGACTTCTGGACTTAGTGATTTCTCACCTTTTAAATGGTACTGAGTTCTTCAGAGCAGCTGCCACATCATCAGGACTGGCTTTAGCAAGATCTGCCACGGTGACAAAGCCAGCGCTGTAAAGTGTCCTGGCACGCTGTGCATTCAGCAGAGACACTCGGACCAGGTCACAGAGCTCCCTGTGCACGCCAAAAGTGAGGCGGCTCTGGAACTGAGACAGCAACAGCTCCATGTTGTGCCAGCCCAGTCGATTACAGAAAACTGTTATCATTCCTGGAACACAAAAGTTACATTAATGTCTGAACTCCAGCTCCAGTTCTACTAAGCTGGATTCACTCTCCACCCCCCAATCTGAATCAGCACTCACTTTACATTTCTCGCCTTCCCTAACTCAACAATGAGTAGGAGCTAGTCTTGCAGAACTCCGTTTAATCTGCAATTAATTAGTTAATCAGTGAAGTAGAAATTCTGAATGACACTGTTCTCTCAAAGATGCTAATATTGAAAGTATGAAGCACATGCATATCCTGGAACAGGAATCCTATGAAACAATCAGACTGAAAAAAAAAAGGCAGAAGAAAAAGCAGTGATGAGAGCCACTAAGGGAAGCCACAGCTCTTTGAGGAAAGCCAGCAGTGATGTCCATAAAAGCACACCTTGGGCTGCTTTCAGTTACTGAGAGCATCATAGGAGGTAGCAAATCCTACAATAATGGCTACAACTGCAGTCCCCAATGCATGGGAGACGGAAAAGAGCACAGAAAAGACAGTTTCTTACTCAGAGATTGCATCTACAGACTATGAAAACCACTGAAAGACATGGCATCCTTCACTATTTTTACAGTGATTATAGAATACAACTTTTATCATTTCTCTTAACTGTATGTCATAGCAATAGTTCATTTTACTTCCCAGATTACTCCTGTGAAAATTATTAACACTGGAAATACAGAATTATGAAACAGCTACAAAGTTATTTATACTAAAAAGTTTTTTTAAAAAAAGTTATTTATACTACCAAAATTAAATTAAACTACTCTGCATCAGTTGGCGTGACCTTTTCATTTTGGGGCTTTGACTCATGCTGCAACCCACACAGAGGGTTTCACAAGTTGAGCTAAAACTGTCTTAAAAACTGAAAACCCACTTATGGAGTAATGAAGGATTCAGGCAACAGAAAAGAAAAATCTCGGTCACATGGTGGGCTGTTACTTCTACTCCCACACAGCCTTCTTAAGGAAGTTAAAGGTAGCAGCTGTCTGACCTCCTGTGATCTAGTGATAAATGACCCAGAAGCCACTGACTGTTTTGAAAACTGTAACTTTATACTTTCTGGCTAATTAATTTTGCATTCAGAAGAAAGCCATGTTCCAACTTAGAGGCTCCAAACTTTACTAAATGTTGAAAGGTATTCTTTCCTGATAGAGCAAGGCTTTAGAATGGACTTGCACTAATTTCCTTTCTTAATATTGAACAAACTACATTCTTGCAGAGTACACAGCTGATTTCCACAGACCTCAGCATGCTGCACACTGCTTGATTCCCCTCAGCTGGCCCCCTTCCCACTGCACACTCTGTGGTTCCATAGCAGGAGCAACCACAGGTTAAGCTATAAATTCGTCAGTGTTTTTACAAGGCTGTTTGCTGTTAGTACCACACTGTGGCTATCCCAGCCCCAAATCTGGAAGGAAAAAGAAAAGCTAGCCTAGGACTCCTGGGGTATTTTGCCCAGACAACTCACCTGCATAAGTGGCAGCAGATTGCTGCAAGGATTGAAGCTGACCACGACTACAGCCATATTTCTTGGTCATATCTTGTAAAGGAACCTCACTGATTAAATCTAGAAGGGCAAGGCTGGTGAAAAACCTGTTGAAGAAGTACATGAAGAAATAAAATTTTCACCGGGAACGCATTACTGTACATGGCAAAATGTACTGTGGTACATAGGACAGAATGGTAATACAGCATAGCACACAAAAGAAACAGAGAGCATGGCTTCCAAAAACATCAGCACAAACATCTTGTGCCACCAGTGTTCTCAGGCCAGAGCAGACCAGGTCCAGGTTGTCTGACCTATCAGCTTACTCAGAAAAAGAGCCAGTTCCTGAAAACAGACACAGAGCCTGTGCATTACAAATGTTATAGCCTCTGGTCTCTGCACATTCACACCCACGTCCTGTGGCTACCTTTTGTGGATGGCCATTTGTCTGTGCTGTTTCTCTGTTTTAGCTGTGATTTTGCCCTTTACAGAGCGAGCTAGAAAGCCTTCTTCAACCCCCACCAGCTCAGCCACACGTTTCATTGAGGCAGGCAGCTTCTCCCATAAGCAGAAAAACTGGTACCAATCAATTGTAGTCCACTCCTCATACACTGGGGTGACCTAAAGAAAATAAGACAATGCAAAAAAACCATTCCAGAGAAATAAACAGAATAAAACAGAGTTTTGGGTAAACAAAACTACAGGCTAGAGAATGTGGTTGGAGCATCCTACACTCTACGTAAAGGCACTGAGTCATAAGTGTGTACCATGAAGAAAGTAAAAGCTCTTCTAATCCAGTGTCTTTAATATTTGTACCGATGAGATCTGACTCATATGGAGTACCCAGTGATTAAACACTTTAGAATCTCTGTCAGACTGTTCTTTAAATCCAAGCCACTAAATGATTTTAAGCTGTATCTTCTACAGCCTTTAACAAAACAAAATTTTATTCTTTTTTTAACATAATTTACAGATATCTATCAACCTCTTAAAACCACGAGTAACCATACTAACAATTGCCACAGCACCTGATAAAGCAGGAAGGACACAGATTTTGCCAGAACTTGCTGAAGCTTTCCTTTACCTGGAGTACAAAAAAATCTCAACTTTTATTAACACTAACAAAAAGTCCTCCAGAGCTTTTTTTAAATGTTTTTTTAGACATAAAACCAATGCTGTTAATGTTTAGTTAGCACAGAGTCAGTTTCTCTATGAGGAGACAAAATGACTTCATACCTTTATCAATATAAAGCCAGATTAATTATTTTGAAAGAACTAAGAGCTGTTTGGCACAAATGTTAAATGGCACAGAATACTAGATGCCTATGTGGTTGTAAATCATCCATGCTTCTTTATCTGCTGAGAAGAACAAAAGTTATTAAGATGGGGGTTTATCTTTTGTTGTTTATTTGGCTTTTGTTGCGGTTTGGGTTTTTTTCTTTAAAGAAAACTATTTCCCTAGTACAGCAAATCTTTATTTGTTTTAATCAACTTCCCTAAAATACAAGGGCTTGGAATTCAGTCTCATATTTGTACAAGTAAAAGATTGCAGCTTTAAAGAATTAAAAAGCATTATAGCAGATAAACTCCCTGTAGCCCATAAGGAACACATGAAGAACAATACTTAAAAAAACTAAAAAAAGCAACAAAATGAAATAAACCTTTGGCCTTGAAAATGAACAGACTTGCAAGAAAGTGTTTTAGAGTAGCTTAACAGAAGAGAATCTCAGAACATTTTGTTCAACACTGTATGATTTAAAATAACCTTAGACAAGCTGCTGCAATTAAAAAGTACAACATAAAAAACATAATGCCATCACTGCCTCTACCCTAGAACAGGAACAAATTTAATCCTTTTTTTTCTCTGTTTTGGAGATGCAAACAGGGAAAAAAATCCACTGGTGCATAACACAAAGGAGTTCATCCTACCTAGCAGAAATAGAACAAAATATAATGTGGTCCTCTAAAACAGAGATATGGGTACATATGGGACAGTAGTAGATCCAAAAAAAATCTATGAGTATTAGCCCATAACTGAGTTATTGAACATAGCAAGCAGAGACCATCTCTTGCCTTCCCCTGTCCCCCAGCTCAACAAGATTTGTAATTGCAAGCACATTCCTCTTGAAGTAAATTTTCTTTTCAGACAAAATTCCCAAATTCTGCCTTTGATTTATCATCCTGGTAAAGAGAATACACCTTACACTTAAAGAAGGCTAAAGATGACGGTCAGGTTTCAGATAATGATTGCATGATGTGCCTCTGGCAGCCACGAATCTCAGGTTGATCAGTGCAACTCCATCTGATTTCCTCCTCACTAATCTTCACAAGCTCATGGCTTCCTCTCCCAAGGTCTTAAATAGCAGTGCTTAGCTTTTCAAGTGTATGTGCTCATAAATCTTGACATACTCTGGGACACCTTTCTCTCCTAAGATTTATCACACTCCTTCCTTTAGCGCCGGCAACATCACCAGGCAAGTAAACTGAATCAGGGATGAACTTCACTGTAGCTGAACCAAAGAAAAGCCCCCACATAGAAAGAAGTGTGGCTCTCTGAGGCTTTTTGGAAGCAAAATAGATACTAAATGCCCAACATTTTTCTGGGCCTCCAAAAGTAATATGAAATTAAGCCTGCTGATCCCAAACACACATACAAAAATCAATTTGTTTCATCAACTTCAACTGTCTCAGAAAAATTACCATTATCTTATGCTCAAAACTTGGGAAGTTCTGAAATCTTAGGAAGTCAAGAGTGACAACAATGGGGTTAAATGGCACCCAGCACCTGCCTACACAATAGACACTATGGTAACACACTAATTCTGAGGAATTTTCAATTTAGAAACTTTTCTTCATGAAGGATAAGCTAAGCAAAGCACAGAAAAACCCAAGCCTATGTTCATGGAGCCATCAGGAACTCTGCATTGTGTTGTCTCCCCTTAGTTTTGGTAGTAGAAAATGCAAGACACAGAATGAGGAACCTACCAAATAGACAATATGGAGATCATTCTCCAGAACAAAGCTTTTCATAGCTCGCTGCAGGTCAGCAAAGATTTCTATGGCTTCAGTCGGTGAAAGAGAAGAGGAAAGAGTAGCTGAGCCAAGATGTGTTGGATGATAAACCTTTGCTGTTAAAAAAAAATATATATTACATAGAGAAACATTTAAGTGCAAATTTATAATCATTTTCAGGTTGTGCTGCATTTGAGAAACTTCTAACTTTTCACAGCTGCTTTTTCAATAAGAAATAATCTATGTCTCCATTTCTGAAGACAGACAAATGGAAACAATAGCAGGTTAGCCTTGCCTATGTCTAAAGTAGCCTTTTTCTCTTTAGAAAGACAAAAATCATAGTTTGCAGTTAATATGCACCAATCCTGTAGTTAAAGTCTGCTTTGTTCAAAGATATTTGGGGAATTTGTAGACCAGGGTGCATCAGTCTTAGAGGTGATGTGCAGATGATGTGCCTTCCAAGAACACATGCATGCAAAATATGTTAAAGCAGGCGTAAAGAAAGCTAGAAAACTCTAGATACATGATTCTTTAAAATTTTTTTTAAAAATGCAAAGAAGTCCTTACTATTAATTTATGTTGAAGAAAATTTAGTGAATCAAAACTAACTGCAATCACTGGGACGAACACCAACTTTACCTTTCACGTCAGTGCCAGAGTCCACAACATGAATGAATTCATTTTCCAGCAGCCAGGCCACACAAGCCTCGATAGGTCCAGCCTGTGCTTTGTCTTGACCTTTCCCATTTTCCCACTTGCTTTCTTTCAAGCTGGATGCAAGCAGAGTGCAAGAGGCGTAGGTCTGCACATCCTCTGGAGTGTTGGCTACTCCCCCCACTATGATCTGTTGAAGAAAGCTATTTGCTCATATTGCCAGAGATGCAGTAGGACAGAACATCAGATAAGAGAATCAAAGAGAGTGATCCATCATCTTAGTTTTAAAGAACCATTTTCCCAGAGAGGGGAATATGAGGCAAAGCAACAGCCAACTTTTAAAGACTTTACTTGGCAAGAAGTCATGTTGGGTAGAAATAAGAGGGCTAAGCTATGGAAAAGAATGATTTACAAAATCTTATTTTGAAAGTGGACATACACATAGCAGCAATTTAGAATTGAGACTAGGCTGAGGCATTTTTCTTAGCCAACACTATGAAATATTAAAATATGTTAGAAAACAAACAGCAATTTTGTAAATACAAAAAGGAAACCATGAAGGTGGCGTTCTTGTAAGGCTATTCAGCATACTGAAGGTTTGTCTTAATAAATATGAATGCTATACCCCGTCATTCTTTTCCTGATTGAGAGTGATTTTTTTCACCTTGGATTTTGGTTTTGCTTTGAAGGAACCCCCTTCTTTTAGATAGCTCTTATGTAGAAAAATACATTTAGAAATTCAATTGGTGTGCTAAAAATTCAAAATCTATGGAAATACAACCAAGTTCTAATCATCACAACAATTTTCAAAAGACAGTAAAAGTACAGCAAACAAATTCTATTTAAAGAGTCCTGCATCTAATCTAAGTTCAAGCTCAAAAGCAGCTTTGGAAAAGGACAATAAGCTCACCCATGTGGAATAAAATTCTTTTGGTCCTTTTTATTCCTATAGGAACCCTACAGAGGAGGGAGCAAATTGGCTACCACTCCTGTTTGCTCACCAAAAATGTATTCACAAAATTTCAATCATTCCTGTGCAAAAGAGGTAGGTAAGTTGAGGGAGTAAATAAGAGGTTCCACAAATGAATGTCATTATGGCCCAATTCAGCCTACAAAGCCTCTACAATCAGTAATTTACAAGCAGCCTCCAGCTAAGAATGTCAGGTCACACCTAAAGTTTAAGAATTACACTTAGTTGTGCCTGCTGCTTGAGCACATCTAAATGCAATAGCAAAGCTTCTTTGAGTGCGCTCACATCCCAATCTGCAGCAAGCAGAGAAACATCCCAGACAAAATGCTGAACACTGAAGCAAGCTGGCAGGCCCAAATAAGATGACTGGGTTGTCAAGGCAGGAAACACATGAAAAAGAAGTGCACAGAAAACATTTGATGGTGTCACAGAAGAAACCATCATTCAAGGGTGCAAGCACAGTTCTAATCTCTCTCTGAGTGTCCCATACCTCTAGTATTGCTCTTTTCATGCTAGAGGCAATACCTTCCCCTTCTCTTCTAAGCAAACAGCTGCAAACAGGCTTGAGAGACCCCTGAAGTAGAGCAGCACCTTTTGATCTCTCTGAGGGCTTGCAGACTAAAATGCTCTCACCTATTGGAGAAGAAAAGACAAACAAAACAAATGCAAAACCAATGACCTGAGTACTTCATCTTAGCACTCTAATAGCTGCACACAGTTCACCAAGGACATATTCTTAAAATGGAAAACTGTAAGCATTTTCCAAAAAAGCTGAGTAACAAAAGAAGAGGAAAAAAACCTTGAATGGCGCATATGAATTGCTAGGTAAGAACTCCACAGATGTCTAGTACATCAGAACTAAAGGCAGAACAAGCTTCAAAGTTACATTAGGCTAGTCTGGGTCTTGCCAAGTCCCCTAAGGAGATTCCACAGCCTCTCCATGCATCTGCTTTGCTGCTCAACCACTTTTGCTTCTTGATCTGGGGTTGACTGGAACTATAATATTACAGTGGCATCAATCTAACTTTTTCATTACATTAATAAACAGAAAAAAATCTCAAAAGTAGGAAGAAAACATAAAAGCTGCACAGTATTTTGACAGTTTGTATTAAGTCAACCAGCTTTCATTCCAGAAATTACTAATTCAGAAATCCAAAATTACTGATCTAAGTAACTGCATCCTCTGAACTTTCACATATGCATATATACACACATACACATAAGTATCCTGCATGGTTTCCACTGAAAGTACATCTGAACAGATCCTACCTTAAAATGCTCTGTCAGACATTGTTAAGTTAATCGCTAATTACTGAAACACTGTAGGAGGCAAAAAATGTCCCAGAGCCATGAAAGAAAAGTGAAAATAATGGGCAAATTCCTTTAAGGAGATCACAGTACAGCTTAGCCATGGAAAATGCAGTGGTCACATAAAGGATATTTTTTCCATAAAGCTATTAGAGAGAGACTAGATCACTGGAAGACCTTAGCTAGTTGCAACCTTTGCCAATTGGCACAGGATAAATGAATTATGGGTAGGACACGTCTGCCTTTGACTAAGAAGAGAACGTTAGTTTTGGATTAGCTGTACAGTAAATATGATAGGTTTATGGTAACTTGTTAAGATTTAAATGCATATAGTCTGGAAACAAGGTCATTTTGGTAGTAAGATCCTAGGAATGTTAACTTAGGATAAAACCGTAGCTGTGGAAATGCTACAGTAATTAGCAAATCCAGAGGTAATGAAAACACAACTGCACTTAAATTTAATGAACAGAATAAATAAATGCAGTGTAGGCGAGTAACAAAATACAGCTTAAACATAATTACGTAAATTAACTACAGGATGAAATGATGCTCAGAGGATGTGTCTTGGATTTTTTCATCCTGCCAGGTGAAACTTTTGATATCTGTTGACCATGTACTTTTGACAGAACTAGGGAGTAGGTGAGATAAACTGCCTGTAAAGCATTGTTTTGTGAAAGAAATCTTATTTTTATTTTAGTGATAAAGAATATATATTCATTTTGTATTTCGGTTCTGATGTGACCTACAATTTCCTCTGAAAACTTCCCTTTGACTCTTTCAGAGTAATATATCTAAAAGAAAATCTAATAGAAAATGGGTATCCACTTAGTTCTATATTATCTGACAGTTTTACAAGACTTGGGGCATATTCTTTCCCAAGGTGTCACTGAGAATTTAAAGCTAATAATTGCAATCTAGTAAACAATAAATTAAAAAAAAAGGAACTGAGCTGTTCCTGTATCCATTACTGAACATTTCAGATATTAGGGGAGGTCCAGGTTAGCATCAGACTAGGAAAGCACCAGAAGACTCTGGATATCTAGGCATAAAACTCCATCAAAACCAACAAAGACCCCACTAAATTCTAGGTTTTGTTCAGCTTTACCTATTTCTCCCTGGGAAAATGGCACTTTTGATGAATGTAAAAATAACCAAATTTCACTCTCTAAAATGATACTTTTTAATTTCCATCAAATCAAGAAAAAGAAACTTAAAAGCCAAAATATAATCCAAAACTACAGAGTTGGGAGAGGGGGAAGAATTTAACCCAACAGCATTTATCTTCTGTCTGTCAGCTAAATTTCATATCCACATAAGGCATTTTTTCCAGCTGAAGTTGTTGTCTCCCTACTCTGTGACAGAGTAGCAGCTGGCAACATAGCTTTATGTTCTCATCCAAAAGACTCTGTGGAGTGGAAAAAATGGTACATTCATGAAGCTCATCAGCATAAAATCAACTGCTTACTGTGCACAACACAGTCACATCAGAACCGTCAAAAAGGGTACTAATTATTGTAACTTGAAGAAGAAAAAGAAGAAACTTCAAGGAATAATGTAATTTTACACCTGCCAGATACAGTCAAATGACAAAGTCTGGAAAATTTCAAAATCCAGCATGCAGCTGCCCTTTTCTTGAACGCATAGGGAGAGCTCGCAGAGATATAGGTCGCAAAATGCTCTGTTGCTATGCTACTCAGGCAAAAATAGAAAGCTAAATGTAAAAACAGTCTGCTTACATAGGGCTCCAGCAAGCACCAATCAAACAACCAGGAGGGCAAATCCCACTTCTCACATCTGTTGGCCTTCTTATTTTCTACAGTGTTTATACTTGTATATTGCGGCTTTTTGCAAACATCATCCAAAAAGATAAATTTCCATTGCAAGTTAAAATAATGGGCAGCATTATTTTGTTGAACATCAATCAGTGCCACAGTATGCAAGAAGGTGCCATATTATCTGTGAACTACTGTTCATATTTCCCTGTCTGTCTCATTACTACTTTCAAGATCCATAAAACTGATGGTTAAGTTTAGCAGAAGTTTAATAAATCTAAATCACAATTTCAGACAACAGAAGTTTGTCAAATTAGGGCTGTAGACTTTAAATGCATTTCTTACATTTTAGGCCTGTCCAATAAGAGTTTACTGCAAATTTTCTCACTGAAACTCTGAACACTTTAGTCAACTGACCATGGATCACAGAATTAAGGCAAACAAACAAGAGAGCCTTAGAAGCTAACAAGAATTCAAAGGACAAAATAGCCTGTTCCTGAAGTAACTGATATGTAAATACCAAAGTCAGTCTCAGGCAGTGAAAACAATCCCCTGGGAATTACAACTTTTACTCCATTAATACCAAACAAATTAATACCAAACAAATTCATCTTGATTAACCTAATCATACAGAACACCAAAGGAATTCATCATGATTAGTCCCTAATTGCGAAGTACTGCCCTGGATTTAATCAGGTTAACACCGCTCCCACAGAATGTCAATAAAGACTCTGCTTACCCTCTGTGTCTACCCCTTTCCTGCCAGCCCTTCCAGCCATCTGCTTGTAGGTGAGGATGTCTAGCAGTTTGCCACCAAAGGTGGGTGTCCGGATGATGACGCGGCGCGCGGGCAGGTTCACTCCCGATGAGAGCGTCGAGGTTGCTGCTAGGACTCGGATCAGGCCCTGCCGAAAGGCTCCCTCAATTATGTCCCGCTCATCAAAAGTCAGACCTGAGGAGATGTGGCTTTTAGTGACCCTTGTGATGGTGACACTGCATTTAAGAGCTCAAAATATTGCTGCCCAGCAAGGGAAGAACAAACAAACTTAATGAGCATTCACCATTCAGCGTTAGGAACTAGACTCATAACACTACCTTAGTTAACTTCTTCTGACCCACAAATAAAGCAAAATTTCACCATTAAGGTTTTATTATTCAACTGACAGTAATATACTAGCTTTTCTAAAGTGCTTGTACACATTCTGGCAAGATGAACTACTTAATGCTTCTCTGCAAGTACAGCAAGTCAATATATAAAGAAATAACATAAAAATGAGAAAACAGTAGGGAAGTAGGTTTTACTCATCTGTCATCCTGACCCTGGATTCCTTCATTATTCCCATTACAGGGCTAGTATGTATCTTTCTACATTTCCTTCAGGGCTTCAGGCCAATTATATTCTTGAGAAAGAAATACAGATTCTATAAGCATTTGGAATTATTCCTCCTACATAACCAATGCCGTAGCTGCTGTTGTCTCTCCCAGTCAGTCCTTTCGGTCAGTGAATCAACAGGTGACATACTCTATTACCTACCTAAGTAAGAAATAAGAAATGCAAGCAGAAGTGTTCACAACACATGCTCCTTTTATTTTTATTTTTATTTTTATTTTTATTGTTATACTGCCTCTATTTATTCATTTATTTCAATATTAAGATGAAGAAAATTGCTCTGAAATACTCTGGCAGCTTTAGGAACAACTTGAAAATGCTTGAGCTGCAAATCAATTAATTTTTCAGGCAATCCACCAAAAAAAAAACCCAGTTAAGTTGTATTCCAGAAGTTGGTGTTATCCAACACGACAGAGAGAAGATTCAGCAAAACAATTTGTGAATTAAAGTCTTTGGCCAAAAAAAGAAGAATTTCAAATTTGCCTATAACTGTGGGATTCTCAAAGCTTATTTAGTCATAAGCTACAAAACGCTTTAAAAAACAACTGGTAAATTGCTGATACCTGCAATAAAAAGAACGCATATGACTTAACCATTACTGAATTCAAGACCAAGATATTCAGGAATACCTGCATGATGAAATGCCACTCCCCATGGCAAAGTACACTGGAGCACAGAATCCAGGCCGGAGATCGAATGCTTTAACTGATCCAGGACCTCATCGATCCCTTCTCTGTCCACAACAACTGGGGCAAGGGCTGAGTTTTTTGCAGAACCTTGAGAGAGAAAGTATTTTTATAGTTTCTACTAAATTTTTTTTTAAAGGTGTGCATACTGTAGTCTTCTATTAAGTACTTTTCTCTTACTCTCAGCTTGTTGCAAACTGTAGAACTCCCTGGCAATGATGTCTGCCAGCTTCTCACACCAGTTCTTGGATGGACAGAAAAGCAGGACTGAATGACCACCACAAACAGTCTCATAACACAGGCTCACAATATGGTCTTCGTCTCCCTGAATTAAGATAAAATATTTTCAGTGCACTCTCAGATTGAATGAGGTGTGTAAATGCTGTCCTTCTTCTGTATCCCAGTAGGAATCTTCTAAGTCAGAAAGAGAAGCAAACAAAAAACATGGAGCACTGTTATCTTAATTTCTGTCTTGCTTTATGAAGTCCACACACTAGTACAACCACACTGTTGAGGGCAGTTCTAGACTTACCCATGAACACATGTAATATTTTACATTTTGCTTTCAGAAATCTTTTTCTGAATGAAGGCCACACAGTGTACAGATAAATCACTGCAACCTCCACATCATGGCTAACAGCAGTGGGGAAGAACTAGGAAGAGCCCCAAAGGAAAACTCCTCTCCTATAACTAGGGAAGATTTGTTAACTTGGATGTCTGAACTAAAAGCATGACATGTAGCAGTCTAAGTATCCCCAGTAAAATGCACTCAGCAAGCACTGCTGACCAAAGACTGCAAGTGTTCAGAGCACAGTAGAAGGCTTTTAGGGATACTTATATAGATGTTCATGCAAAAACCTGCTGTTTACAGCTTGCTTTCTTGGTTTTAAGATCCTAAGAGAGTCCCTGAAACTGATCTGTTTTGCTTGGCTATGCCAGATTCTCTTGTAGCAAGCAGGCCAAAGGAGAAGAGAAAAATGTAGGTGTACAGCAAGAAATAAAAAGCACCAAAACGCAAATGAAAACAGGGGAGCAATGGCAAGAACTTCTTCACAAGGATTCAGCCAAATTCAGCTGAAGGGGTGAAGTCATCAAGTTCCCTTTTATTGGTCCAGTCTGAGGCACAGAAGTCTGAAGGCCCAGTGATAGATTTCAAGCCCAAGATCACCCACTCTTATAAAATAAGCCAACTCCCTTAAACCGTTGAGTCATAAGCCTAGTTTAGTTCTTTCTCTTGCTTAATTTAGTAACTATCCAAAGCAGCTATCTCAAAAATATCCAAATGCAACATCACCTTCTCAATATGACTACATAAAAGCTAGCTTCCAAATGCTCTAGTGAAAAACATTTCCTTTTGTTTCTAGGATACTCTTTCTTTGCTGTGCCACCATGCTAGACAAGAGAATGTCTGTGCACAGCCAGAACAAAGTGCAAAACATTCCAAAATATTGCTGCCATTCAGCCCATATTGCCCAACTACTACACTAGTATTACACAGAGCAGTTGAAAGGACTGGAGAGAGAATTCACCCGTCACAGACTCCACAGAAAAGGACACTACAAGTAGAGAGCTCAAATTTCCCACTTCTACCCATCTGGTTCTCTGAAATCATTATAGTATGTTACCCCTAACTTTCCATATCATTTTCAAGCATTCAAAAGGACTAAATACTGAAAACAGATTCAGAAGAATTAGGATGAACATGTGCCTTCTAATCACTGTCAAAATCAGATCATTTAGCAGTTAAACTTAAGCAGGTTCAATACCAGATCTTAATACAAATACTTTCTCCCAATTATGAATGCAAATTCCTTGGCCTAAGCAGGAAATACTTACCTGCATTTATGAAAGGGAAGTAGATTTCCAGACACAAGATAGAGTGGTGGGTAAGGGGAGAATCAAACTCTTTATACCTGTCAAGTACTCAGAAACAACATAACTGCAAAGTCAACATTGTCTTCAAGCCAGATTCAAGAATCTTCAAGACCTTCATGAGTGTGTATTTTCGGGTTTTTTTGTTTAAATCAGTAGAAGAAAAAAATACCAATTTTATTCTCAGCATGAATCTATGAAGTAAACAATGAAGTTGGGACTGCCATCTATTTAAAAATAAATAAAAAAATATACCAAGAGCTGTCTTTTTAACTTTAGCACTACGAAATGCATTATCCCAAAGCCACTGCTCAGAGTTTTGTTACCTTCAGTTGCAGCTTGGGCTGGAATTCTCGCACTAAATTCATGGAGGAGTCGTATATTTTGCTGCCAATTTTCACCCACTCCTTGAGGGGCACAGGGCGGAAATCTGTACAGTACAGCTCTGCATCTAACCACGAGGCCAGGAGCCCCAGGTTAGGGAGGGTAGCACTCATGCCTACTATCTGTATCCCACCAAAACCAGGACTGGTGCTCTTCGTGTGTCTGGAAGTGGTTAGAAGAAATGAAAGTTAGTGACAACACAGGCTACTGTTCTAGAAAATGGAATTCAGAAAAACTAGTTCGATCTACTTCCTTCCAGCCTCTCACGTGCAACGCTAATTTTTCAACCTCTTGAAAAAGAAAGAAGCCATATTCTACTCTTAGAAAACACAATGTCAGGTTATGCACTGATAACAAGATAATCCAGCTTTTAATCAATTTGAACATAAACCTTAACCTTCTTTAGGTAGCCAACAGCTATAAATTGACTGCATATTTGGAGAGACTGAAAACAAATACATAGATCAACTGGTTCCTTGCCATTAACAAAAACATGGAAATAAAGGAATGGTTCAGTTTCCACTGCAATCTTTCTAAGCTTAAATGCCTTAATTTAAAAACTTCTATTTGTTTCCATTTCAGGACAAATAATACTAAACTAATGTCTTCCTAGATCTGGGAATAAAAGCCCTAAGTATAGCAAAGAAGCAAGTAGCTTCAATTCTTAAAATGATGAACAGCAGCTTCCACTACAGGCAGTGAGAAGTTATGGACTCCTAACGAACCTGAAAAAACAAATTATTAATTTAGATACCCATAGGTAGATTTTTATTCAGGCTTTTACATCCACATAATAGGTGTTTTTTAATGCTTCTATGCTTGTGTTTGAAAATTACTCATTTGTATTGCACTGAGCCACAAATGGAGACTTTAAAAAATAAAAAGGTCTGACAAATCAATGTGAGCTCAGAAATAACCTGGATCTTCTTGGAAGACCCTGGCAATCCTGGCAAAGACAAGACAGAGAAAACAAGATTATCCAGAAGCTATAGTATAAAAGGCCAGTCACTGATGAGACAGAAATAAGGAAGAGAGAGAGGGGCAGACTCTTTAATCCAAGCTCTTTAAGCATTTGCTGGTAGAGCTTCACCATCAAGGTTGCAGATTTCTGTCCTACAGGAACTTTGGACCTTTTCTTCCCTAAAGCAACTTTTGACCTCCAAGGATTAAAAAAGTTCCAGCTCCACAACACACTATTTGACTGGGGAGGAGAAAAGTCTGCTGCAAAATTTTGGCTGAGTCTGGAAAAGCCTCGTGGAGAAGCATGGACACAGGCAGTGGCCATCTGAGAACATTTTCTTCGTGTGAAGACACAGCTTGTACTTCAGTGGGACAAGCACTGATCATTCTGATAACTGGCCAGACTGGACAGTGTTTAAAGGCTTTATATAAGCTCATTAAATAACAGAGGGGAAAAAACCCAAAAGACAGACTTAGAGAGAAAAATGTTTGAGAGAAAATGTGGTCTTGAGGTCTAGGAATCTCAAGTGGATTCCAAAATAAAAATAGCAGCCACTTCCTTCATGTCAGGAAGTGGTACAGGGTACCACTTTCACCTTGATCCTGACAGAGAGAGGGAGAATCTGGGCCCGAGAATGTCTGCACAATGAAGGCTGAAACACTATGTCTTCCAAGGAACATTCCCTGATGCACCTGTACTTTTTTTTCCCCTGGCAAGTGTTTTCTCCTTCCTGCTTCTTCAATGCAAGGGAGTAAAGCAGAGGGTGGGCCTGCACCTGTGCTGCAGGCCCATGACAAACCAAGAGAAAAGGAGTGGCAAAGTCACTCACTGCTCTAAACTGTACTGGCTTCCAGGATTTACAGGGAGAATATGAGAAGTCAGATGTGACTAGACCCAGAAAACTGCTGGAGCCTGGAAATCATGATGGGAAATACTGGGTGAAATGTCCAGTGGAGAGACAGCGTAGAAATGGCAGTTCCCCCAGAACTAAATAGATGGTCTCTGCTTAGCCCAGCACTGGTACAACTCACAAGACAAGAAGCAGCAGACAAAACTGGCAAAATCTGACTTTTTGTGCTAAGGAAACAATTGATTTTGACTCTTCTCTCAGCACCACCAATAAAAGATTATGGTTACACCACCTCCTCCATTTCATTTTTTCTGTGTTTGGGCACTATGGAGCAGCTGGACAGTTTGGTGATGAGGATCCAGATACTGAATTCTTAAAAGCTTCTAGAGCTCTTCTCAAACATCTTATCTATTGCCCAGTGTCCAATCAATTGTGCTAAAAGCAAGAAAACATGCAACCACTAGGCTATCACGTTATAAGCAAAAGCAGAGCTCACCCTGAGCACTGCTAACTAAGCGGACTACTGACATATCCTCTAAGCCTTCTGATGAATTCACCATGCACAAGTTAACAGCATGCCCACTCTCCCACCACACCAGAGCATTCCAGTAGGATAATTACACCATTCCATGAAACACTAAAAAATTAAGCAGGGAAAACCTGGTAGCAAAACTGTTTTTAAAAAATCCAAAGTTTAAAAAAAAAATTGGCTAAAGAAGTAAATGAGAGCTTCAGCCTTACTTCTTTTCCTGAGAGGATAAATCCCATGGTAGCACACAAATTGAAAACCATGAGGAAAAGAGGGTTTAACCACAATGGCAGGCCCCTGAAAAGTGGTATGATGAAATCTTAATAAACAAAATAATCTAGGTCATCACTCTTATAAAAACATTGGCATCAACCCAAATTTCCAATCACACAGAGAGCAAATATTTAGAGTTATCAATTATTTAGCATTAAAAGACAAACACCTCATCTACTCACCTTTTTGCTACTGTCTCTGTAAAATATTTCACTTTGGTCAGGAGGAGTTCCAGCAGATATCCTCGATGAGAATCTCCCAGCATGTGCAACTCATCCACAACCACCACTCCTGACAAAGAAAAGCACTCAGGTAGTATCTGACAAACCTCCAAACTAAGAACTAATAGCCTCGATCCTTTCACCTTCCACATGATGAACTGAAATTTATAATTCACAAATCCACCTATGCTTACCAACACCACTATGGCTTCCTTCTGTCACTGAGAGAGACAAATCATGAGCAATGTCATGACATTTCACACCCACCACAACCACGCGTACACACACACAATCAGCTTTTAAAAAATAAAAATTTTAATAGGTTGAGTTGTAAGTCTAGCCACCACACAAAACAGTATTGCAGCATCTATACTGTAACCTCCTTGCAAGCAAAAACCCTCAGGCTTCAGAATATCTGGAAAGGAAAATTCCAGCACCAAATGAGCTAGTCAAAAATTTTGTTGACATCACTGTCTTAGTTAAAAACATCATTTTTTACAAATGCAGTAATGTCAGGAAAAAAAAACCCAAGAGCAGATGTAACTACACTGGCAGACTGCTTCCCATTAAATTGTTCTTCATTAACCAAACCTGAATGAGCTCTACTATTTAGCTTTGGCTTTCTAATGAAAAAAAAATCTTTATGTGACAGCTTTGTTGCCCTCCTTCCTCCTGCAAATGACTTTTTAATCTATTAACCACCTCCATCAAATTTTTAAGGTGTGTAGAAATATCTAAAAGAATAATATCTAAAAAGGCTTCTGAATATCAGCAGCTGGAGACAGCAGACCAGACTAAGGTCTTCCCTGAGGAGAAAACACAGAGCCACTACAACTCAGGCACCTCCTGCACACATCCCAGCAGCAGTATATACCTTTTCTGGCCAGCTGACAGGGTCCCAAGGATATGGACTAGGATAAAGGAAGGTTAAACCAAAAAAAGCAGGGCACAAAGGACACCACACTTCATTAACTTTGCTGCTGTGGAATTTTTTTTCCTCTTTGGTGCAGCTATGTAATATCTTTCTGGTACGGCTAAAATAGCAGGAGCTTAAGGGCAAATGTGACCTTATATTATCTGTCTCAATGCTATTTTTCCTTCTCTTTTTTTTCTCTCCTTCCTACATATGTTCCTTCTTTCCCCGTCTGTTTTCTACCTCCTTCTCTTTCAAGCCCCTTAAGTTAGAAGAGTGCTGCAGTGCTTCACCAGCCTCTTCTACAGACTCCCACCCATCCAGCTCCTCTATCTTCCTGTACTTCCTCTATTCTGTGCTTGCTTGTAAAAAATTGCAATTCATTGGTCACCAAATACATATTTATTCAGCTACCAGAAAAAGCTTCTTCCTGCTTCCCCAGATAACAATCTGTCTGAATTTTTCCAGAGCCAAGACAGGACAGTTTAATCAGATACCCACCACGGATACCTACCAAGTCACTTCAGACCTGCTATACAGGTACTGAAAATGAGGTTAGACTCAGTCTGCTACTTCTGTCTGCAAATTAGGTATGTCCCTAGAAGATAGCTGAAAAAAGCCTACTAAAAAGTACCTGAGAGCTACCACACATGTTTACTGTAGAATAACTAGGTTGTTTTAATTTCCCATCCTGTTTAAAACAAAAAAGTTCTGAATGACAAGCAGGGAGGACTTCATTTTTTCTTAGAATAATTAAAGTAGTAACATTTTAATTTCAAGTTTAAATTTGGAAACAAGTATCACAACAGCACATTACAAATCCATTCCCAGCTGGCACACTTAGAAAGCAGTAGATTCTTCTCTAATCATTTTCCTAAAAATTTCTTTAGCATCAGTGTCAAGAGGCTGAACAAGAGGAATGTCATCTCCTGTGTACCTGGATGTTTTAAACTGACACATTATATAGTTATTAGCAACATAATATTGCTTTTAACTGCTTCATACAGCATAGAGAGCTCTGGCAGGCAGAGGAGTTGAGTTTCTCTCAATGATTTCCAAAGGCAACGTGAGCTATCAGCATGGGGTTGACATCAACAAAAGTAACAGCTCAAGCTTGAGATGGAATCCAGCCAGGATTGCAGTCATCTCCCAATAAATCATCTCAAAAGATAAAACACCCTTGTTACAAACTGGTCTAAATTTAGAATTAATTAGAAGACAAGGTACAATCTTGCAGTTTCAGACAAGCTTGCTTTGGGTGACAGCTAAACTGGCGTTTTCAGTTCATACCTATATTTTTCAGCTTTTATGAAAATTTACCTCCAAATAGAAAACTTGTCCATTTCTTAATACAAAGATGACTTTTTAAAATCAAATTTAATTTAAAAATTAATGTCAGAGAAGCATATAAAGAAAAAAAAAATCTTTTTTTACCCTTCTTTCTGTTCTATGGCCATATTGGGACATAATAGAAATGGAGGTTTGCAGTAGAGTTATTTTCAAATGGCAAAAGAAAAGCACGATGCCTTAAGGAGGTATTGGGATTGAGAACACATATTCAAATTCAAATCTTGTAGTCATTTGGCTGGTTATATTTAAATGACTCTTTTCAACTACATTCATCTTTGAAAGCACAACAACAATATATACAGATGAAATGGAGGCTCCAACCAGACGGATTTGTTGTATCTCTATCTTCTGAAAGATTATATCATTAAACAATACATTTTAATATACTGACTATGCTTCCAAGGCACATAAGCCAACAGAAATTTGCTTATCCTGACCCCACAGTCTGCCTTGTACTGGCAGTACAGCTTGTACAGTGTGGTGATAGAGGATCAAACTAACCCTAGTTTAAACAAGAAAAAAGACCTTAAACCAAGGAGCCAAATATTGAAATAAATAACAGGTTTTCTTGCAAGTGAAGTGATTAAGATATACATTCAAGAATCGAGCTGGACTGCAGGAGCCTCCATTTGAATGAGCTTAAAATGCTGCACAACAGGCACCCACTCATCTTCCAGCCCACTGGCAGTCTCTAAAGCATTCATGGTGATTCAGCCCCTATAGATCCAGGTGTGAACATGGATTTCACATTTTGAAAAAACCTGCAGGGCTTTATTTCCCATGTTCTCTCTAAAAAGCTCTTCTTGTACTAAATGCAGCAGAGTATTATGATACCAGATGCACACAGAACAGCAGTTACAAAGGTGGAGGTCTCAGAGCTGTTCGATCCTCATCTATTTTCGTAATTTTTATGTTCTTAACATAGCAACCAGCTATGTTACAGGACAGAGTGAAGATGAGAAGGATTACTGTATAAAACATAACTGGGTAAACTGGGTGTAGCTTTACTGAGCAGAGAAAAAAAGAGAATAACAAACTTCTGATTGGATTAGGAAAGCATGTCTCTCTCCAAGTGTACACAGAATCATTGGGCTTCTTCAGGTCTTATCTCATCCCCAATACTTAATGAGTACTTCCATTATCTAGTGGCCATCAAGGCCACAGTGACCCAGAAGCCAATGTTACAAGGACAGAGAGTTTTTGAGCAAACAAGACAGAAATGAAAGTCACAGCCCTCCCAGTCACCATGCCAGAGGAGTACTATGTATTCATTCTGCTTATTTGGATCCAGATGAGCACAGAATGTAATTCCTTCTCCTCCTCAAGCTAAATGAAGATAGATCTTAGATTCCATGATCTCTGTCTAAAACAAACGAACACAATACATTCCTGAACTCAAACATATCTCAGAACTTTAATTCAGTTTTATTAATTAGAGAACAGTTCCTAGCTATGGGAATCATTGTTAAGTGCAGCTTACCATCCATGTAAGACAAACTAAAGCCTGCAGCTTCTACCTACTCATCCCAGTTGCTGAGCTACATGGAACAGTGCTGACTGTCCTCTTAAATCCAAATCAGAGGTTCTCTGGAAGAAGAAAATTGCTGCATATTCCTACATGGTAGGTCTGTCACACACAGAACTGAGAAAATTCCAAGTATCCCATGATTTCACATGTACTCAGAATATGTAATACCCACAACGGTCAAGCCTTAGTATTTTACCCAGTGAGTCCATTTTGTTTTCTTCTATGAGCCTATTGATTAGTCCATTGGCTTTCTCAATGGTGCAGACAGCAACATCCAGAGCAGAGAAACGTCCAGCAGGAGCCATGCTTCCCATGTAGCCTTCAACTCTCACATCCACCTCCTGAAACAGGGCCTGTTTTCCAAGGATTATGAACATCATGCCAAGGTTACAACTCTGAGTTTTGATCAATGTCTGCTGGAATCACATAAAAGCCTGCACTCTACATCTAAAATTTCTAGTACTTTTAATGCCAACTAATCAGATTAAAGCCATATCTCAGCCAGTTACTGACACTTCTTTTTTCCACTGTAATTTTTTATTTCCAAAGCAGAAGCCACAGAGTACATGTTGCAATAGAGTGTACATAAGTGAGTAAAAGATGAGGGCCACTGTTTTGAATAAAAAGATATAACAGTAAAAATGTTAGGGAAAACACAGTGCAACAGTTTATAACATCAGTGGCTTATGTACAAAGACACCTTCCTTTTGAGAAATCCTAGGCAAAAGCCAAACATGGAACTCCAAACACAGTGATGACACATCTCACACTGAAAGCCAAGAAACAGCAACTTCTCTTCCAGGTCTCCTTACTGCAGTGCCAAAGCTTTGATACATTCCACACAGCACCAACAAAAGATACAAATATTTGGACCTCACAGGTAGGTCACTCTTTGAGTTCAAGTATGTGCAGCTATGGCCAAACCTCATGCCAGGAGTAGCAGAACAGAGCACTGCTAATCCTCCAGCTTTACAAGATTAAAGCAAAAACATGTCTCCATTATCAATCACTACAAAGTAGATTTTGCACTTAGTTTGTAGGATTTCCTAGTAATTTGTAAAGTTATGATAACATCTCAGTTAATGAACAACCTAACTGTCTTAACTGCCAGAAACTGTAACAAAAATACCTGCTGGACTTGGATTTGGTTTTGGTCATTGTTGTTACCTAATGGCAACAATGTCTTGAAAGTCTTTCAAGAAAAAATATTTATCTTTTAAAAAGAGTGTTCTCGCTGTAATTTTATTTTTTAAATAGCTGGGATGAGGAAGTCAAGATATAAGCATATTCTGGCAAAAAAAAGAAAAAATTAGCAAAGTCAAAGTGAAGTCAAAGGCACAAAGTTGTGGTGGGATACCCCAAGGAAAGCTAAAATGTGTTTTTATCCTTAAGATAATATTTACACCTTCCCTTTGTACTTTTCCTAACACAGTCTTTCATAAGAAACTTCATTTAAATTTTGTATATTATAAAATCTGTGAATAAATGTAAGTAACAATGCTTTAAAAGTCAAAGCTGAAATGAAATGTTTTAATCTACTCCATCAATTTTTTCTGAGTTTACCTTTTTGGCTAAAAGTTTCAATTTTTTATCTCCAACTTAGAGCAAATTTTAAATGACCTACAACTTCTTTTTGAAAAAACTCAGCAATTTTTTTTCCCCCCAAATCCATGCCTTTGCATTTCTGTTTAAAAAATATGACCCAACAACTATTACCCATAAATTTACCCTCCTTGAATGCTACTTACCTGCAGGTAACATTTCTTCTCCTTGGCCACAGAAACAAAGGGAAGGATGAGAAGAGCTTTCTTACGAGTCTCCAGGACTCGCTTCAAAATAAGCAATTCTGCAACAAGAGTCTTTCCAGCACTGGTAGGAGCTTGAGAAAAAAAAAAAAAAAAAAGGGGGGGGGGGTTTAATTATTTTTTAAAATTAAAA